>JAODAL010026863.1:0-55959 GCA_025379985.1 Phyllomedusa bahiana
CCTTTTATACATCTGGCACCAAGTCCTGTTGTTTGCTATCTCTGTCTCTCCTGTTTTAATGAGGGGGCATCACTTACTTGCTGCATTTCAGACTCTAGGCTTATGCTCAAATCAATAACTTTTCAATTTTTTTGTGGTAAAATAGGTGCCTCGGCTTATACTCTAGTATATATACTCATTCTAATAGACTGCACCCAGTAGTTCATTGATTTTATCTTGCCCAATGTGCAGTCTATTGATACATAACTTTACTTATCACTGTATAATACATTCTTGATGTATTCTAAACTACACGATATCAAAGCAAAAAAAAAAAAGGGGCTTTGAAAGTGCCCAATATACATTATGTACCATTCTGATGTTTTAGCAATAAATGTTTATATTTATTCTGAATATATTTATAAATATGTATGTTATTTGTCTGTCTCCTTTGTATGTTATCTTCCTCACTCCCAAAGTTGTGACTGCTATATACAGGTATTGTTTCAAACGTTGGTTTGAAACATGTAGGTACTGTAATTTACAATTGTACATAAAGGGGTTTTCTGCATAACGTTCATGGTGCTGATTACTGTTTTTCTCCATAAGGAAAAAAAGGACACTAATGGGGTTTTCTGTTCAGCATTTATGAATAAACTGAATACATTTTTTTCCCTGTAAGGAAAGAAAGAACAAGTAAAAGAGCATACAAGCTAGGAGGTTTATTTTATTTGCTGACAGATATTAAGCCACTAATTGTACTATTAGTACGAATAAAATAGTAACAATACAAAACATCAGACATTTCTAGTATAACATATAGTATAATATTTATTAATGTGTAATATTTTACAGTGGGTTGAAAAATGGGTTGAAAAAGTATTCATACCCCGTTGCACTTAATTTTAAACGTTTCAGCCACAAACTTTAAATGTATTTTATTGATCTTTTATGTGATAGAACAGCTCAAGGTAGCAAGTGTTTGTGAAGTGTTAAAAAAACAGATACGTGCTTTTCCAAATTTTTGCAAATGAAAAAACTGAAATTGTAGCGTGCATACCGTATTTTTTGGACTAGAAGATGCACTTTTTTCACCACAAATTGGGGAAAAATGAGGGTGCATCTAAGGTTATGTTCACACGGCAGTGTGAACAGCATATAGTGGCTCGTACTGTACGCACTGCTATATGCCCTGAGCTTCAGAGGGATGGTTGACCAGTGTGTCCCTCTGAAGCTCTCACTGACGTTCATTGTCCCCAGCGCGTAATCACCGGGAAGAATTGACATGTTAGTTCTTTCACCGGGCACGTATTGTGTGCGTAATGAAGTGCAATCACGCTTCGAAGTACAGATCGAGAATACGTCGTATGAACATACCCTTATAGTCCAAATGCTCTCTCTCGGGCCGGCAAGAGGGTGAGGAGGAGCAATACTGTAGGAAGCCGGCGGCGGTATTTAAGCAGTTGAAACCCGATGCCGGTTTCCCTAAAGCTCACTCTTTTCATTTTCCCCCGGGGGCCCAAGAGAAATTTTTGGGAAACAGGGGGCGGCATTCCAAATTGTATGCCATCAATGTAGTAGGGACAACCCTTAAAAAATATCGGCAACCGTGCGGGTGAGTATTTGAGATGATAAAGCGAAATAATATGGTCTCAAAAGCGTAGGGTTTTTCCCTTTCATTCAGGATGTAGTCATGTAACTTTAAGCTGTGACAGAGAGTAGTGGAACAATTCCACAGCAATTTCAGCAAATCCACCCCAAAGGGGGGGGGGGGGGGGGGGGGGGGGGCACCATTTGTTTGGGGGGATTTTTTTCAGCAACAAACCCTTCATAAAGAAAAAAAACCCTATACTCAGTTTCCCCCCCCCCCACGCCGGCCTCAGGTAACAATCTGCTGTTTAAGAAATTTTTGTACGTCGCTTCAAGGTAATGTCACATTCCATGTTACCACTGCTGCCTTGTTAAGTCTCGCGCTGAAATGGTACTGAAACTAAATGGAGGGGGCGTAGAGAATCATGGGGCAAGCTGAATTGCCATGGCAGCAGAGGAGGAAGGGATTATAGTTTGTTTTTTTTTGTTTGTTTTTTTAAACAATGTTTTATTTTTATTCCCAACTACCCCCCTCCGTACGCAGATTTGCAGGTAATCTGCATCAAAATGCACAATACTTTGTTTTGATGGAGATAATGTTCTTCCTATTGAATTCATGGGATATTATTTACACAACTTCAATTGAAATGCTGTAGAGGTTCATGCACCTGTATTTCTCCAATACCTCTTCTCCATTCCCTTTTCCCCACGTGTCCTTTTTTTTTTTTTTTTTTTTTTTCCCATTGCCTCATTTTCTTTCTCTATCCTGTCTAGTATCTTTTACACATTGAGTACCTGTTTCTCAGTTTAGACATTGTGTTCTTTCATACGAATATTCGCCACCTCGCATCATGCAATCCGAGCTTATTTTCACTTTCTACAGAATGTACAATACCCATAACCGCACAATGAGGTCTGTAAATGCTATAGTCATTCATTCAATTTACAATGTGAAAGCTGCAGTCCACAGTGTAAACATAACTGTCAGTCCGTCTATTGTAAACTCTGTGATCAGTCCACAATCTATTGTAAATGCTTTCTTTATTTTTCCATGATATTGAATTTTGCAATGTATTTGGCTCAAATTTTTTTCGACTTAGGAGCCAATTGAGTCCATTTTATTTCTTGGCCTGGAATCCTACATTCATTTTTTAGGTTTTTGTGTTTTTGCCTCCTTTTTTTTGTTGGGGGGGAGGAGGGAGATCGAATTTAAGCTAATCACATCATACAGTGGGTACGGGTAAATTTGCCACTCTTTGTTTAATTGCAGCCATTTAGTAAGATCAAAAAAGTTAATTTTTTTGCTTATTAATGTACACTAGGTCCCCATATTGAAAGCAAAAAAACCCCAGAAATGTAGATATTTTTGCAAATTTATTAAACAAGAAAAACTGAAATATCACATGGTCTTAAGCAGGCATCCTCAAACTGCGTCCCTCCAGCTGTTGGGAAACTAAAACTCCCATCATTTCCAATGTTATAGATTATATAAATGCATGATGGGTTGTAGTTTCCCAACTGCTGGAGGGCCGCAGTTTTAGGATGCCTGGTCTTAAGTATTCAGACCCTTTGCTCAGTATTGAGTAGAAGTCCCCCTTTGAGCTAGTACAGCCAAGAGTCTTTTTGGGAATGATGCATCAAGTTTTTCACACCTGGATTTGGGGATCCTCTGCCATTCTTCCTTGCAGATCCTCTCTAGTTCGCTCAGGTTGGATGGTGAACGTTGGTGGACAGACATTTTCAAGTCTTTGCAGAGATGCGCAATTGAGTTTGTCAGGGCTCTGGCTGGACCAGTCAAGAATGGGCACAGAGTTGTTCTGAAGCCACTGCTTTGTTATTTTAGCTGAGGAAGGGAAGCAAGTGTTACATCTTACCCTAGTCCTAGATGTCACAAGTCCTCCATAAGTTTAACTGGATAAAGTACTTTTCTGTTTAGAAGTTCCATTTTGTCATCCATTTAGCACCAACCAAAAAAAAAAAACTAAACCCAATCTTTTCCTTTAGAATCATTTCCTTGGTCCCTTTGTGAATATCTGTTCCAGCTCTAAGTGAATTATTGTGATTGGGACTGCCATAAATATTGGGTTCACCTCTGTATTGCAGATTCCATTCTGAGTTCCCTTTGCAGAGGTGGAAACCGGAACCCACTCTTCATACGGCACCAACCTCAGTGCTTAATGGTCTGCTGACTACAGTCGGTCCATCGGATTTTCTGCACTATTTTTTAAGTATTTTTTGTTTTTACAGATTTCCGCGTTGAAGGCTCGGAACATTATCTCTGAAACAGATGTGAACCAGACCAAATATTTATGGGCACACTGCATTGGTAGAGGGTGCTATATGCAGGGGCTGATTTCAGGGTATTCCTCTTAAATACCTGCGAAGGACTGTTTTGCTTATGCTCAAAAAATGAAAGAAAGTTTCATATTATTTGTAGGTGACTTGTCTGTTTCCACCTTTTAAGTTGTTTACTTTTTCTGCTTTTCCAGACGAAATCTACAGCAATGGGTTGATTTCTACGGTTATTGACAGCTGCAATTGTTCTGACTCCAGTGACATCGAGTTAAGTGATGATTGGGCAGCCAAGAAATCTCCAAAGATTACAAGAGCTAGCAAGTCTCCCAAATTACCCAGGTCTTATTTTAGTTAACTTTATCTCTCATGCATACAAATGTCTTAGTGATGCCTATAACAGAGAGATCACTTCTTTCATCTTTCAAACATGATTTAAATAAAATGCCATCTTATTAGACACCTTCCACATGATTAAATACATTTTAATGCATAAGTCAGATAATGGGACTTGTTTCTCCTTGTGAGGACTGCCAGCCAGTGTAAGTACAGGCAGTGATCCCTGGAAAAAGGTATTGGTTCTTCTCCAGAAAAAGTAAAATGTCTTTCCAAAACCAAGTGGATCAGATTTAAATAAATCTCATTCACACACTTGGTATGAGACTAAAATATCTCCCAGATTTGTTTGTGCGGTGTCCAAATTATAAATTAACTCAATAGTGTAAGTACATACATCGTCAAAAGAACAAGAGACATTTCCAAAAATGTCGGTACCTTCTTTCTCCTTTATAAAAAGTTTGGCGACGGTTTTTATAAGCTTTCAGTGGTAGGAATATCGTTATACAAAGCAGATAGGTATATCTTTATTGGACAATACAATATAATCATCATATAAGCAACACCTTTCATTAACCGCTTAACGACCTTGGGCGTATCCATACGCCGTCCCGGCATCGTGACTGACAGTTGTCACAGGAACCAGTCATAGCAACAAGCTATGTACTGATTCCTATTGAATTAGAGATCTAACGATCTCTCATTCAAATCCCCTATTGGGAAATGTAAAAAAATAACGTCAAAAAGTGAAAAAAGTAAAAAAGTGAAAAACAAGTAAAACACAAACACGAAAAATAAAATAAAAATACGTACACCGCCCTTTTCCCCTTTACAAACGCCAATCGCCCCAAAAAAGATCAAAAATAAAGTACCCCCATATTTGAGTATCGCCGCGAGCGTAACAACCTCGCCCTTATATATCTGTCATGGTAATTAACCCATACGGTGAACGCCGTAAAAAAAAAAAAAAAAACAATCACAGATTAAGATTATTGTTCATCCCCGCAGCACAAAAAATGGAATCGAAAAGCATCAAAACTCCTAAAACGCCAAGGTTGTACCAATTAAAACGTCCAGTTCACCCCGCAAAAAGAAAGTCCTTATACAGCCTCTGTATAAAAACGGAAAATTAAAAAATGTATAGCTCTCAGAAGATAGCGATTGCATAAATATGTTTTAAACACACTAAAAACACTTTTTCTTTTTTTTTTTTTTTTTAAAGTTGGTTCAACATAAAAAAAAACTATATAAAATAGGGTATACGCCATAATCGTAGAGACCCACAAGAGTAAAGCTAACTTATCACGGATACTGCAACGTGGAGCCTGTAAAAATAAAAATAAAAAACACTACTAGAATTGCAGTATTTTTCTTCACCCTGACCTCCAAAAAATTGGATTTAAAAGCGATAAAAAAAGCCTTGTCCCCCAAAATTAATACTAATAAAAACGTCAATCATCTCGCAAAAACACAAAGTCCCTACACAGCTCCAAGCACAGAAAAATTTTAAAGTTATGGCTCTCAGACTATGGCGATTTCCGGGTTGAATAAAAGTGTTTTTATTGTATAAAAGCAGTAAAACATAAAAAAAATATACAAATTGGGGATGTGGTTAAATCGTATTGACCTGCTGAGTAAAGCTACCATGTCATATATTTCCGTACAGTGACCCCTATAAAAATAAAAAAAACACTACCAAGATTGCTGTATTTTGTTCAAAACATTCACAAAAACCCCTTTAAAAAAAGTGAACATAGCATCATATGCATCGCATAATGGTACCAATAAAAACTTCAACTCATCCCGCAAAAAACAAGCCATACACAGCTCTGCACACAGCAAAATAAAAAAAGTTATGGCTGTCAGAATAGGACAACCCTAAAAACGCAATTTTTTATAGACTTATTTCTACTGTGTAAAAGTAATAAAACAGAAAAAACTATATAAAATCTATATCATTGTAATTGTACCGACCCCCATAGTAAAGTTATCACATCATTTAAACTGCACGGCGAATGCTGTAAAATTGATACTCAAAAACCAATGACCGAACTACATTCCCCCCCCACCCCCCATTTTCATTGCCCAATTCTAAAATAAACTATCGAACACCTGTGTGCCTAAAATGCAGAATACATCACTAGATGAGATCCCTGATGGGTGTTGAATCCAAAATGGGGCGACTTCTGGAAGGTTTCACCTGTTCTGCTACTTTGCAAATGCGACATGGCCCCACCAAAATCTGCATTCCAAAAGCCAAATAGCGCTCCCTCCCTTATACACCCTGCTATGCGCCCAAACAGCAGTTTACACTCACATGTAGGGTATTGCCGAAGCTGGAGAGAAGATTGCTTAACAAGATAGTTTTAGGGTCTTTTCCAGGATTTCCTGTATATATGAAGATCATTTTAAGCTAAAATTGCAGATTTTGGAAAGAAGATTTTTTTTAATTTTGATCAGGCGCGCCTTATGCTAAAAGAAAAATTGTTGGAATCCCTGTGGGGTTTATTACTCATGCAACACCTGGTATGATATTCATTAAGGGTGTAGTTTCCAATATGCTGGTTATTTAGGTGTTTATTAAGTTTTATGCACGTAGGGTAGTCCCCAAACCTCGAAATGGCGCCTAAATTTAAAATCGTATTTGAAAATGGAGACCCAGAGCTATAGTAGGTGCTTCCTCGCTATTTGGGGGTTATGGTTGAGCCAAATAAGACACTAGGGGCCAGCAGTATGGGATATCTAGTAAGATAACGGCATCGCCTGGGGAATTGATATTAAGTTGCATTTTACCCTAGTGTAACCTCTTTTTCAATATTTATCCATTTTTCAACTGGTAATACGGTAATCTGCAAAAAAGTAGTGAATATTTTCTGAAATTTCACCTTCCACTTTTGCTTTAATTTTCTCGTGAGTATTTTAAGGGTTATCGAAACTTCGCGAAATTAGTGTTGCAATACGTTACGGGGTCTTAAGTTTCTCAGATGGCGGCACTTATGGGGGTATATCTAACATGCAGGCCCTCTAAGCCAAGGCAGAACTGGAGGGGTCCTGTGTAAAAAAATGTATGTTGCAAATATTATCTTGAAAATGTGAGAATTTACTACATAAATTTGTCTAAGCCCTCTAATGTCGTAGAAAAGAAAAAAAAGACATGTTGAAAAAATGATGCCACCTAAGTGTGACATATGGTAGATGCTGCTGTCTATATAACTTATTTTGGTGGGTGAACTGAATTTATCTGGCTTGCACGCTGGAAAGATTTTGCAAACTTTCAATCGGCAAATTTTTCCAAATTTTCATGAAATTTTTGATTATTTGTCTGAAAAAAAGCAAGGATTTGTATGGATGAAAAGAATGTCTGACTAACTGTTAAAGCACAATGTGTCACGAGAAACATTCTCAGAATCACTTTGGATAGGTAAGAAGAAGTGTCAGAAAAATTTATTCTCACATATATTGAACACTATGTGTCAGATTTCAAAGAATAGGGCTGTGTCAGGAAGGTCAAAAGCAGGCTGGTCCTTCTATGGGGTTAATATTATTTATTATAACAGTCGCCTGATCATCATTTGTGGTCAGCTCGAATGTAGATTACGCTAAAGATAAATATTACTCTTCTGTATTATTCTTTAAGCTCTAGTTAGAAAAAATTCCACACAGAATCGGCACATACTTTAATCTGTGGTGCAGGTTTTCAATCCTCAATATATAAAAGTATGTGATGGATAGTCTAGATTTATCTCATTGACTTCAGTGGGGAACTTAAAATTTGCAATAAATTCGCAGTTCTTAAAAAGTGTGCAACTTCAGATTTTTTTGACGCATCAAAGTTGCACATTTTTGCTTGAGCCTTCTTAACATAAAGATTTATGACTTTTTGGCGTGTTTACATTATATTATCACATGTTTGTTTAAAAAGAAGTATAAAGTGGAGATTGTTGAGTGGAATCACGTGATTCAACATATTTGGTAAAAAGATCTTATCCCCAATAAAAACTCAAAGAATAGATTTGTGTGTATGGTGCACGGTCACCTAAGCATGCACCAAATTGTTCTATCCATAGTGTGTTTTTGTTTTTAATTTTAAACTTTCTGCACCGAATTCCACAATGCCAAAACACCCTTAGTCTAGGTTTACGCGGTGTTTTTTTTTGGATTTATTGGAATTCACGTTATTTGTTAGTCAAAACCAAAAATGGTTCTCTAAGATAAGAAAATGCACAGCGCTGTGCTTTCAGTAGCAACCATGCCTCTAAGGGCCCGTTTCACAGGCTTATTTTGTCGCGGATTTGGAGGCCGTACTCGCGCCTGGATTTTTCGCTTGGCAGTTATGGCGCCAATCCGTCGGGGGTGGGGGTAAGTTAATTACGGGTAATCCACTGTCTGTCATAGATGAACAGTGGATCGTCGCTCCTCCCCTTGCGCGGTGAATCCGCCGTAGGGCGGGAGAAAGTGACATTGTCACATGATAGTTACGGGCGCTGGGACGCAGCCGTAGATTAAATGCTTTGTTATGGAGGCGGCGGTGCGTGCTCCCCCACGCGCTCCGGTCTGCCCATTGATTGTCACGCGGAAATTGAGGAGCGCGCAAATCGGCTCGCAAATTCCAGGTTGAATAAGCCGTTGTTGATTCGTTTTGTGGTGCGCTTTAGGGTATTGACTGAATGAGGGAGTGCCCTCTTTCCTCCTCCGAATCCGACTGTGGCTACTGGAGAGTTGAGGAATGGGGTGGCTATGACAGCCAGAGGAAAAGGCCTTTGGTCTGTCCGTGACGTCGGCCTGCCAGGCCCTATCTGGGGGCAGGGTCTGACAGGCTAATTAGCAGTTGGCATAACACACTGCCGGACAGTCATGTTACTGCAGATGTATTTATTACAGGGTTCAAGGAATTCTCTTCTAGTTTGTGTTCTAAGGACTGTAAATATGTCATATTTAGATTTTCAGACTGCTCCACACGATGAACGCTAGTGGATAGCGCAAAATAATAGAAAATTACAGAATTAAATTTTTTTGTTCTTTCCACTGCGCAGTAAAAATGGAATAAAAAGCCATGTGTAAACCATAATGGTATTACTGTTTTGTTTTTTTTACATTTTTAAGGCCCAATCCTTAATAAAATTATTAAAACTGTGGACCCAACATGCACAATACACCCATAGATGAATTTCCTAAATGGTGGTGGTTTTGTCGCCAAAAATGGGCTTTACTTCGTGGAGGATTTCTACCTGATAACCTTGTGGGGGACATAAGTGCGTACATGGCACTCACCAATCATTCGGCAACATCTGCATACCAAATAGCACTGTGTTCCATCTGTAGCCCCGGCATGTGGCCCAAACAAGCACTCATATAGCGCCTATTGAGAAGAAAGATGTGCCGTAGCTAGAATTTTGGGTTACCTTTTCTCCAGTATTCCTTGTGAAAATGATATATTTTCAGCTAAAACTTCATATTATTGGAAAAAATTACTTTGTTATGTTGTGTTCAAGGACCGAATGCTCTAAAATATCTGTGAAACAACGCTAGTTTTTAGGTAATACCTCGAAAGATGTATTCCTTGAAGGGTTAGTTTCCAAAATGAGGGTTTTTTGGGGGGGTGTTTATAAAGTTTTAACATCTTAAAGAAAACCTGTTAGGTGGATTATGCTACCCTTTCTGGGAGTTGAATATGATATAAGAAGAGAAGCTGAGCTCTCTGATATTTAGGTTTATAAGATTTGGTAGAAGAGATTGTTCCGAATACAGATTCTCTAACGGGCTCCTTAAGGGACAGATGGTGTTTTCGTGCTTGTACCCACCCACATACATGTGATTGACAGCTTTCCCTCGCATCAGTGTAACAGAGGCAAAGAACTGTCAATAGGCTGTATGTGAGCAGCGTAAGCAACGCTTGTTGCTTCTTATTTTTCAGGTTTTCCTGGCCTTTTTTTTACTCGCTGGAAAGATTCAGCATTCGAAGATCATATAATCCCTATGATGACATGTTAGCTCAGTCTTCTCTCATGGATCATATTAATTACTCCTATGTATATCGTCAGAGCTCAGCTCCTTTCCTCTATCATGTAATAACCCTATATATCACAGAGCTAAGCTCTTCTCTCTAAGTCATGATAACCGCTTAGATCACAAGAGCTGCGCTGCTTCTACGGCCTCGTATCATCTAAGTACTTATATGAATCCAAACAATAATTGTGCATTCTTATTAACCATCTGTATGGAATGAACGAAGGATAGGGAAGGACAAAAAGGGCGCACTCAAATAGGTGTGTACGTTAAATAGGATAACTGTATTACTATCGAAGTGGATATTTGTCACCTGAGGTGAGTTGTACTTCTATGGTACACTCATTTAAAAAGGCAGTTTGTCCTCCTTTTACAGCGTGCTGTTTTGATCTCGAAATAAATCGTCTTCGCCTGGCATAAGGAAGTGATTGTGAGGAGAAGAATTATACCAATATACATCCGCACAAGGCTTAACCTTGTAGTAGGATCTTTCAGCGTAGTTTAGTGTCCAAGTATCATTCCTTTGATTATGGTAACGCTCGCAATGTAATAAAATGCTTGATGTCCAGAAAGGCTAAAAATTTAATAAAAGTACTGTTCACATAAATAAAAACACAATTGTAAACACGATTAACCTCTTTATTTCGTCGCGTTTCCGACACGATCTATCGTGCTTCTTCAGATATGCTAAGCAGTACTTGTCTCTATATCTCGCATCTTAATATTAGACACCACGTAACTTACTACATGTGATCAACTTAATAAAATAAAGCTGTTTTGTATACACCACTGCACTCAGAACTCCTATTACGTCTCCCTCTTACTCCCGGGTTGCGTACCGGAAAAGTGCGTCATTGATTATTTACGCCTCACTTCGCCTTACCATTCTGTCAGAAGGAACAGCGCTCATTGCGCGATGCTCTATTGCCCACAGGACTCTTACGCGTAAGAAATATATGTAATCATATATCGCTCACGCGATATTAAGAGGATTGTCTACCCCTATTTTTCGCTATCAACGACCAATATATTTAATTTAATGTTTATGGACCTTCCTGTAATTCGATTCAGCCAAGAACGGGTTCAAAGTGTTTAGCTTAAAAATTCCGCAGAAAGTTTCATTATTGGTGTTGTAATATGCAATATCACTGTTTGGTGTGTTGTTCCAAAGAAAACGAAATCTATAGGTTGATACGTTATTTTGATAAGATTTCCATCATGCGTGTTCCTCATATGTTGGGGGAGGACTATATAATCTGCTCTTTTTTTTTAATTAAACTATGTATTTGTTATCCTATGTGATAGTTTTTGTGGTTTGTTCTGCTACATACTTTGTTTACCACAACTGCAAGTTTATCAATATACCACAAAAGCATTGTTGCATGATAATTTGTGTAATTTTAAGCTTTCGTTTGTGGTTGAAGAAATGTATATGCATCACCTTCTTTGATTCTTACAACAGCTAGTTTACACAGAGGGAAGTCTGCGAAGAGAAGCACCCACGTTTTGCTCAGACTCTGGATGTTTCTTTGTCAGTTATGTAAGAAGTCTTCTAGTTACTGTACTTTGTCTCTTGAGGGGGCTAAATTTTTTGTTTCCAGAGTAGATGCTCGTGCGGTAAATCATTTTTGGGATGTCTGTTATGATGGGGTTTTTAGGACAGGCTATCCGGAGTCTGGATATTGCCATGTTTTGCAAGAAATTTTTTGTCACCTCCTTAATCTGTGAGGAGTAAATGGTAGTATCCTATTTTAAAAAGCAGATGTACAATATCACTGTGCATAAGAAGGAATTTTTTTATTGGGAGGGTCTGAGAATGTATTTTATAATAACAATTTTTTTTACATAGTGGAGAGAAAATACTACCTATCAGCAGGTTGGGTTACAAGCGATAGGGGGACACGTGTTTCTCGCCATCGGCTGGCGCCAACTTGTTTATGGGTATGTCTTTTGAGGAGAGACATATGTAGTTTGTATCGGAATCTCCATATGAAATTTTAGCTCCGAGATCTGCTGTTGTATTTTTAAACGTTTTTATTGATGATTTGATGTTTACGTCTGGCATGGAACTTGTGGAGGATGCAGTAAAGAAAATTGTTAAACTATTTTAAACTCCAATGTTCTATGTGTGTTATTTCTTTGTGTAGTATGGGGTAGTTAATGATAAGAAAGACAGTTTTTAGATGTTTAAAATTTGTTTGTAGAGAGTAAGAGGATAAAATACTATCTAAAACATTTTTTAAATTTAGAGACTCGCAAAATGTATGTGCATTTTAAAGCCATTTTTGGTAAATGGATCCGCAATGTACTATTTGGGTCAATTTCGTAGAGTGCGGAAAGAATTGCACTGTTCGATTATGGTATACGAAGAGAACAAGCAGAGATAACTTTAGGTGGAATCGTTTGTTCAAATAAGGCTTGAACCACAGCTTAGTTAGTACAGGATGCGAATGAAAAGCGTGAAAAGTTGCAGGTCTAATATGACACAGGTGGAATGTGTTTTGCCTTGTAATAGAAAAAAGGAAGAACGAGATAGCAAAGCATATGAAAGCCAGATACTCGCATTTCAGTACTTTCTTTTTTCTCTCACTTAGTATGTAAAGAGGTCGTCGCAAAAAATTTTGGCAAATATTTTGGATTATCCTGATGTCGGAGATCCTGTCCTAAATACCGTCATCTATACATGAACGTCCAAAAATGATTTACCGGAGAGCGCTTACGCTTCTGTAAATTAGTTTTAGCCCCTCAAGACAAGACAACTTAGAATGATTTTTAAACGAGACAAGAAAAATCAGAGTCTGAAGAGAGAAGGGTGTGTTCTCTTGCAGATTTCCCTGTGTATGTAATTGTGCGCTGATGGTATGATAAAAGTAAGGGTTGATGCAATTTAATTCTTCAACCACAAGCGAAAGCTTTAATAAATTAGGCACGATTATTCATGCAAACTCATGCTTTGGGTTTTATTTGAATAAGAAACTGAGTTGTGGGTACACAATAGATGTGATGGCAGAACAGAACCACGCAGAAACTTACAGAGGATGATACAATCATTAGGTTTAATATAAAAGTAAAAATGAAGAGCAGTTTGTTTTTATATATTCGCCCCGGACATATTAAGGAAGATGCATGGGGATGGAAAGTTATCAAATAGTACAGTCCAAGACTCTATTGATTTAGCTCGTTTTTTTTGGAACGAACACCAGGACAGATTGCAGTTGTCTGAACCATATAGAAGGAGACCTTTTTTGGGGTTTGTTAATGCTAAAGCCACTTTGGAACCTCGGTTGGCTTGATATGAAGTACAGTGAGGTCATAATTTTAAATTAATATATTGGTGAAGAAAAGATAAGGGGTTTGCATCTTTTAATGTGGAGCGATTGTTTAGAGATTGAGTATATTTCTTACTGAGATACGTGAGGGTCTTGGACATTTGGGTACTCTTTCTGTGGGGCATAGAGCTTGCGCAGAGTGAGCGCTGTTGCTCTGTCAGAATGGTAAGGGGCGGGAAGTGAGGTAAAATAATAAGATCGGACTTCCTCGGTTACGGAACCTGGAGTAAGTGGGAGACGTAATAGGAGTGTCTGTGAGTGGTGTGTACAATGTTGTATACATATAGACAGTGTTGATTTTAATAATTGATAACGATGTAATTAGTGTGTGTCTATATTAGATGGTAGATATGATGGAGTATGTTATTCCTGAGTGACGCACGATAGGAGTGGGCGAAACGGGTAGAAACAAAGGGGTTTTGTATTCGTGTTAAGTTGTTGTTTGTTTTTTATGTGAATCAGTTTTTGTTTATTAGCCATGTTTAGCTTTGTGAAAATCATAGCGTTTTATTGAGCGTTCCATAATCAATGGAATGATTATTGGACCTCTAGCGCTGAGAGAGTATCCTGATTTGAAAATGAGGTTGGACCTTGTGGGTTGTATAGTGTTGTATAGTAATCTATATATCAGGAGCTCAGCTTCTCTCCTAAATTCGTATTAACGCTCTTATATGATCGACGCAGAGCTGAGATGTCTCTTCTTATCCTAGTTATACAAAGCCGCTCTGCTACCTCTCTTCCATTCATATTTACCCTATGTTATGCACAGAGCTCTGATTCTCTCCGTTACGATCGTATATAACCCTATAATCACTGCAGAGCTCAGTTCTCTCATCTATTCCTAGTAACCGCTTTAGTATCACAGGAGTGAGCTTCTGTCACGTTGTGCTATTCTTATATACCAAGTCAGTAGCTCTGCAGCCGTCTCGTTCTCTATATATAATATAACCTGATTAGTTATTAGAGCTTCATCTTTGTTTCTCTATCATATGAAGCCCGTATATCACAGAACGTAGGTTTCTCTGGCTCTATATTTAAACACCATGAAGATCACACAGAGCTCCACTTCTCTCCTTATCACATCTTGCTCCTTAGGTAGGGAGACCGCAAGCCCACCTGACAGGTTTACTTTTAGGTGTCTGCAAACTATATTGGTACTCTAGAAAAGAATTATTCTTAATAATGAAGCCGCGCCAAAAATCAAATAGCACAACGTTTGGGGCATATATGGGACAGTTGTGTGAACTGGAGTGCCTGGGATGCACAGTGAAGTTGATTCTTGAAGCCCATCCTACAGCTACTACTTGTTTCTCCCTGAAAAGCAGCCTCAGACCTACGATGTCCAGGGGCCCACTGGCGGTCAGTCCAAGTCTATATGGCATATTTCTTAAAAAAAAAAAAATCAAGGGGAAATCAGGGGAATAAACATTGAGTTGAGGTCTTTATTTGTTAACATCTATTGCGTTCCAGTAACAAGAAATGATTACAATTTAAACAAAAGGTTAAGTTTTGAAATTTCATCTCCACTTTAACCCTTTAACCCACCATGAGGTATTGATACGTCATGGCAGTGTTAAGAGAGTTGGAAGGAGGCTCACTTCTGTTAACACGCGACCGATATGTCAGGGGTGCGCAGTGTTTGGATCAGCTGACAGAACCGCGCACTAACGGCGCAGAAGATCAGAGCGCCATCTGTTGGACTATTGCTCATCCAATGGCCCCCTGTGGCGAGATCATGTCTTCAATTCTAACACTTCTTGCCCTGACGATCCAGCTCCCTAGTGGTCAAGTACTCTGGCAGACTTCATATATTGTTCTGTGGTAAGAGAGAAACATTTTTAGAAAGTTGGAAAGAAAAATGACATAGTTGTAATACCGCTACGCTTGTTTTTGCCATTTTACAGAAATAAATAAAAATAAGAAAAAAAAGATACAGCATGAGAAAGGTATCTCATGTCATAAAAGTCCAATCTATTAAAATATAATTTATTCTTTACAAACTATTAATTTAAAAAATCAAACACCAAAGTAATATTTTTTTGTCATAAGTCACTTCTGACCAAACATTTAAGCAAAAAATTTATCTGAAAAATAATCATAAATAAGATATGATACCAAAGTATAATTATACATTTAGCCCCTGACAAGACAAATCATTTCCTTCCTCCCTTAAAAAGCTATTAAAATACAAATCCCTAAACAATTTCCATGTATTTCTTTTGTTTCCCTCTTTTTTCCACCGTGGTGTTGTCCGCTAATCCCCCCCCTCTGTACGCGCGCCCCCTCCCCCCCTGGTTATGGGGTTTGGGTGTGGGTTTCGTTCCTTAGCAGTAAAATGGTCGCTTGCAGCGACAATAGTCAAAGATGTAGGTAGATTCTTGTAGAATTTTCTGTACAGTGCTAAAAACATAAATGAACACCCTACATATTTGTATTGCCGGGAATCTGAATCAACCTGCCAGAATACGGATAACACGCATTATTTTATGCAAAGATATGAACGCTGTAAGAAAAAATAAATATAAAGTCACATGCTATGTACGGCAAGTACTGTTTTTTTTTTCACGTTGTGTGCGCCATCTTAGATTTTTTTTTTTGCAAGTTTATTTGTTATATTCAATATATATGAGTAAGACATAATATAGAGGGATCGTATTCATAGTTGTCCCACAAAATCTAAAATGTCTTCGTCATATGTATTATGAAGTTGGAAAATTAAAAAAATGTTAGTGTTCTCAATGAGACGGTGGGGACTGGAATGAAAAAAAAAAGAGCCAGTAAATCCTTTTGACAGTTGTGGTCTAACCTGTCTATCCCCCGACGATTGTGATGTACCGTTAACGTCCTAGCTGGGATGTGACTTTCCGCGAAACGGACGTACAGGTAGCACCCTGGTACTTCGGGGCTTCAAGCAGCAAGGGACCAGCTGTTTATTACCCGTTAGGCTGCATATGTTTTTCATCACGCAGATGCACTCGGCAGCTAATGGGAAGCACAAGGAGGGAGCGTTCCTTTGTCTTCCCCGGAGCAGCGAGCAGCTTGATCGCGTCTATGCTGCCTGCATACATGAACAGCCAGAAATGCATTTACTAAAAAGCTTTCGGGCTGTCTGTGACGTCACATTTTTAAGATTCCACGTCCACTGTTTGCGTTTGTAATTTCTGTGAAATACCTAAGATCGCGGTAACAAACTTCGCTATCATAACGGTTTTAAGTACTTTAAGGGGTGTAGTGTTCGTTAGATGGAGTCATTTATGGGGAGTATCTAACGCATTGCAGACCCTATCATAGAAAGCCCACATCATGAATCTTCAACTGGTGCCCTAAAAAAAAAACTAATGTTGTGTTAATGATCTGTTTCAATAAATGTGAAAAATGAATTACTTACTAAATTTCTCAAAACCCCCTTAATGTACCTAAAAATTATGAAAGTACATGTTAAAAAAGATGCGCAAACTAGAGTAGTGGAATATGCGCTAGATGCTAGCTGTGAAACAGTTTGAGTGGAATGATCGGATCTGGTCTTACACACCAGACAGTTTTTGAAATTTGAAAGTTGGGCAAATTTTTCTCTTTTCTGTTAAATTTTCTATCAGTATGTTTTTTATTTTCCAAGTAAACAAAGGATTATGATATGGAATTGTAAAATTTCGTTACTAACTTCAAGCACATGTGTCACAAGAAAAAGAAACATTCTTCTGAGTCACTTGATAGATAAGTGCTAATTGTTCTGGATTTTTTTGTACTTTACCTAAAATACTGTTTTCTTGTGGGATTCAGAGGACTGTTGGTGAAAGGAGGTACTGGGAACGTAGAAGAGACTGGTGCGTCTGCCAACAGGGGTGATCTGAAGATCCCGCATACCAAGGGCCTCCCCTCCACGCCCTCCCCTGCGGGGCCAATCCGCAAGGCGTGATAAGAAATGGCCGGTTCCGTCTCGGTCTTGTAAGGCGTTTGAGCACTCGATGCAGTTTAGAGGTCAAGGTGTGGAATGAGGTGTAAACAGAGGAAAGACTGGCTCGCCAAGGATAGATTACCAGAGTGATCTATGCCGACAATGAGGCGCCATGGGGGTGTCCTGGGAATCTAGACACTTAAGGTCGGCCAGCGTTGATAGATTGATAGCGATGAGGGCAAACAGAGTCTCTATACATTCTGGAGTGTCGCCCTCCGCGTGATCTATTGCCAAGCATTCCGATCTGAAACGATTGGAGTCCAGTTCAATGTCTCCTCTCCGCCCTAGAATGAAAGTTAGCATTCTGCCCATTGCAGAATTTAGAATTGAAACTTCCAGAAAAGATGCCCGGCTCTTCGTGCCTCTCTGGTGATTTAGATAGGTCACAGCTGTGGTGTTGTCGAACTGAATCTGAATTGGGTGGCACAGGAGGAGTAGGGACTCAACTTCCCGCTTGGCATCCAATTCAGATTCAGTTCGACAACACCACAGCTGTGCCCCCAGAAAAACATCTCTGAGTTCCAGAACGTTGATATGACTGGATTCCTTGCGGGACCAGAGACCCTGCATCGTTCATGTACCAAACACGGGCACCCACCCAGGGACTGGCATCGTCTAGCTGCTTAGGTCTCGCCATTTTGCAGGGGCAGAAGAGGTGATTTCCCTTGAGTAAAGCGCCTGGAAGAACCAGCATCATTGCAGGCTCAGACTGTCACCTGGGGCGGAGTAGGTCGCGTTAAAACGCGCGGTTGCTCCAGGTGCTTAAAGAGCGCCATCTCCGAAACATTACAGAAGTCGCGTGTAGAGGGTGGAAGAATCGAAATGTGACGAAGGGATATCTGCGTCCAAGGCGCCTGACCGAACCGCTGCCGAGCATCCTGAGGCTGAAGTACTGGGAGAAGTGTGTATGGGGTGCATTTCTGGATGCTGGGACTGTGCACCTGAACCTGTAAACACTGTGTCCAGAACCATCCCCAAAAATTCCATTCTCTAGATGGATGGCGTGCGTTTCAGGGAGTACTTGGAGAAGTGTAGCCTGACGGTCTCATTGAGAAGCGAGCGCCAAGGGTTGGTCTCTAAAGTTAGACTTGTCTGAAGCTTGTCTCAGTCTGGCGTGACTCACTGTGTGAAGGCCTTCACTAGATAGTCCTTCCAGGAGTAGGGGAATATTGGTAATGCCTCCCTAATGTGAAGGATTCACTCATTTAGGGGATTAGTGTCTAGGCCGTTCGAGACCTAAAAGGTTAGTAGCTCCTGAAACTGGAGATTTACTGAGGATGCCTGTGCCGCAAACTGGAGAAACTGCTGATGTACATGAGTGATAGGGACATGCAGATAAGCGTCCCTGATTGTCTATTGCTGCGATGAAGACTGTCCGGTGCTCCCAGAGACGCCACCACCAACTGGAGCGATTCCATGTGGAAACTGGGAACTCATGCCTACTGGCTTCAGGTTCCTTGTTTTTTCTTAAGGTCCTGTACACGTGGCCTTACAAGAAGTCGTCTATTTTGGGTCACTCTGGTTTTCTTCGGGGACGATAGACAGGTTTTTAGTTAGAAACCTAGAAAGCGCTTGGACTTGGAACCAGCACAATCGCTCCTTGAAGTAGAAGGGCATGGATCGCTTGAAAAAAAGCGGAGAGGTGGGCAGGTAGGAAGGAAAAAATGCGTTGGGTGAACAGAGAGATTATATGAATCCTGACGAAACAACTTCGCAAACCCAGGTGTCGTCGTCCTGGACCTGCCAGATGTCCTGAAACTGGAGGAGTTGGCCCCCCACCCCTGCTACCGGCCTACAGGAAAAATCCCAAAAGGACTGGAATTGGGAGCATTTCTTGTGTACACTGGCTGCATCTGAGGGAGAAGAGCACTGCGAACCTGGTAGCCTCGCAAGAAAATGATCTTCGTCCAAACCGATTCCGCAAGAAGGCTTTCACTCGGAAGAAGGGAATGTTCAGTAAGCATTTGATTCTTTGAGAAGTGCTGCATACACCGCAGAAACCATGTTTGTACCTTTATCACAAAGAGCGGTGAACTACCACTGCATTAGCAGACACTCTTTCTACTAAACAGGCTCCATGGAAACCTAACACAAGAAATTTGCGGGTAAGTTCCTTGGCCGTGCGGTATCACAGCGGACCACGACTGCCACAAAAAAACATTTTGCAAAGGCCTTGCTGTCCTGAAAGGGCCAAGGAGAGCGGGAAAATAGCATTCTAAGACTAAATTCGTCCAATGTCCCAGAGCTCACTGCTGGAGAGACGCAGGAAAATGGAATTCCTGAGGCTGCCCTGAAAAAAAAAGACCAACAGCCCCCCCACCCGACCAGGGGGACATGTCACCCTTAGTTTTTACACATAAAATGCCATCAACTACTGTGGAGTGGATGGTACTATCTCAAGTTGTAGGTTACATTGGCATAAAACAATATTGTGTAAAATCAACATATATTTGAACTCTAATACAAAACTGTAAATTGTTATAAACTGGGCGACATTTAATTTATGTCCCCTCTGCTAAAAAAAAAAATATTCTGTTTATAGAATTAACATAGAAGCAAGAAAATCTCCAAAGTTGTCTCGTGCTGCACAAGAGATTACAAGGTCCCCTCGATTACCTATAAGGAAGCCTTCAATTGGGTCACCAAGCTTAACTCGAAGAGAATTTCCTTTGGAAGATATCACACAGGTGAGATTGTTTCCATAAAATCTTTATAATATTACTATGACTCACACAGAAATGGTTAAAAGTACTGAAATTGAGTAAGATGCAAGTCCAAAATTCTGTTACACGTACTAGAATTTTCCCTTTATAGTGTCTGCAGGGCTGCCATAAATAATTTCAGGACCCCATGCAGCAGAAACATCGCCCCCCACCCCACATTACCAATTCTTGTCTTGCATCATACCAGTGGGAACCTTTTTTTTTTTTTCTTTAATTGACCTGGACCCCTGACAGAAGTACTGCCAATACTGCACTGATGGCGACTCAGTGTCAGAATTGCTCTACTGGTTTCAGTTATGCAAAGCAGGCCAACAGTTTCTACAAAAATTGGGACATTAGCCATAGCTGTCAGCTTAATTTTATTACATGTAATCCTTCTTCCTTTGATCTGTGTTTTCCAAGACAACAGATATTTGTTAGACCCAATAGGCATCTACTAACTTTAAAGCAGATCTGTCAACCAAAAATTGGTTGAGCGTTTTCTATACAATCAGTTACGAAGGTTTTGACTGGCTAGACCTACACAACGCATAGATATGAATTATGTGACCTGAGTCAGCAACATTCCACCCAAGCTGTGTTTTTTTTATGTCAAGTAAATCTAAAAGTCTTATACCCCAATGATAACTAATTATGTATTTATAAATTTTGTGATCTATCATTACAGCATAACTACCTTGCTCAGGTCACATCAAATATCTGGGGAACCAAATTTAAAATAGTAGGATTAGCAGCGTTCTTACCAGCTAATCTCGGAGCGGGTAAGTACTTTAGCAATTTATCTAAAGAATGAAAGAGGTGAGATAATTATATTGTGCATACTGGAATTGGTTTCATCTTTATATTTTTACTTTTCTGTTTCCTAAAGTATAGTTGAAGGAGTATCATACATAATCACAGAATATAACATAAATGTTGGTTACTTGTCAGTCTCGAATGAGACGCACACCTTTCTTGAGAATGGGGATCCACTGTCTGCATTTGTGCAATGGCACCAGTATATGGGGAGCTGAATTTGCACAAACACGGTCAATAAGAATATTGAAGATGAGGGTCAATAAAAATATTAAAATACTACGGATCTTGGAAAGCTGTGATAAAAAAAAATGTATCTTGCAGTATGTATGTGTGTTTTTTTTTTCACTTATTTTTGTGTACCTACCGAATCCCATCTCTTTAGGCTTTTATCAACATATTTTAGGGAAACCAAACAAAAGAAAATAAAATGTATGTGGCTAACCACCACCCAAGTATAATCAGTCCAGTCTGTATAATGATTACCAGGTGCACAAAGATCCTTTTGGACTCCAGGATGATACAAACTGTAGACAACTTTGTGAGATCCAACACCTGATAAGTCAAGACTTCATAAAACTTTATATGTTTTATTTCCATCATTTAAAAGCTCCTATAAAACAATACACATTCCTTTTATACATCCGGCAAAACCCATAACAAATATCTCTCATGGATGTAAAAACCGAAGCGTGAAGAGAGCAGAATTCAGATTTATTAATAAAATCTTTACATGCCCTTAAAACACCTAAACCAAACAGTATAACAAACTGAGAAAAAAAATGAACATTTGTAGAAATAGTTCATACAGTGGCGTAACTATCTGGGTAGCAGACACAGCAGCTTGTACCACATCTGCTACCCCAGTAGTGCAGCTCCTGTACCTGCCGGCAGGGCGAAGCTGCGGGGCTCGGCACATCCTGCCTTTGAAAGCCCGGGCCCCTCTGTTCCGAGCGTTCAAAGGCAGAACTGCCCGGTGTTAGCAGAGCGGAGCTCCATTAGCGCTCCAATCTCCTAATCTCCCTGATAGGCCTAAGGCCTTAAGCCTACCAGGTGCCGGCCTACGGTGCTGACGTGGACGATGTGATGACGTCACATCATCGCGCCGAGCACAGAGACTGTAGTGCGTCACATTGGGAGAGCGTGGAGAGAGGTAAGTAAACTAGTTCTTATTTTAACAGCCCTGCCTACCTATATGGGCCTTATAGCTACCTAAAACCCTACCTTTATGGCCCCCATAGCTACCTAAAACCCTGCCTTCCTACATGTTTAGGCCCCTATAGCTACCTAAACCCTGCCTGCCTACCTATACGGCCCCTATACCCTACCTATATGACACCTATAACCCACCTAAAACCCTGCCTTCCTACCTATATGGGCCCCTATAGCTACCTAAAACCTTGCCTGCCTACCTATACGGCCCCTATACCCTACCTAAAACCCTGCCTGCCAGCCTACCTATATGACACCTATAACCCACCTAAAACCCTGCCTTCCTACCTATATGGGCCCCTATAGCTACCTAAACCTTGCCTGTCTACCTATACGGCCCCTATACCCTACCTAAAACCCTGCCTGCCTACCTATATGGCACCTATAACCCACCTAAACCCTGCCTGCCTACCCATATGGGCCCCTATAGCTACTTAAACCCTGCCTACCTATTTATATGGATCCCCTATAGCTACCTAAAGCCTGCCTACCTATATGGGGCCCTTATAGCTACCTAAACCCTGCTTTCTACCTATATGGAGCCCCTATACCTACCTAAACCCTGCCTGCCTATCTTTATGGCCCCTATACTCTACCTAACCCCTGCCTACCTACCTATATGACCCCGATACACTACCTAAACAATGCCTGCCTAGCTATATGGCCCCCTGTAGCTACTTAAACCCTGCTTGCCTACCTGTACGGGCCTCTATAGCTACCTAAAACCCTGCCCACCTATATGACCCCTATAAACCACTGGTATATACCACTATATTGCAGTAATATTGATCTTTATTCAGTAATAGTATAGGGGTATTATCAGTCACTATTTGGTGGTAATTTCTGGTCATGTTCTGGCTGTATAATCAGATCCTTATGTAGCTGTTGCTAATGTTGGTCTTGGTATAGTGGATTTGTTGGGTAGCAGTGTGATGGTGATATCTATGGTGGGGTATTCACACCTTGTGTTATATAGTAACTGCATCACTTACATCCTGGTAAATCTTCGTGGTTAGGACAGGGGCATCCAAAAGTTTGCTATGGGGCCCAGGCTCCTCTAGTTGCGCCCCTGAGCTTATAAATTGTACAGTCAACACAGACTACAAAGATGGAGACCACAGTGGATACACAAAAGTACGTTATGCCAAGAGCTTTAATTTTCTTTGACCACAAGTTATTGAATGTTGTACATAGGTCTGTGTTGCCCTTGTGCCTTTAGTGACAAAGTCTTGTATCTGGAAAATTCATTCACGTTGAAGGTATAAAGCTAAGGGTAGAGGAGGGGGATACAGAGAAGGAAATAATTATTTGATCCCTTGCTGGTTGTATATGTTTGCCCACTGACAAACACATGAACAGTCTATAATTTTAAGGGTAGGTTAATTTTAACATTGAGAGATAGAATATCCAAAATAAAATCCAGAAAATAACATTGTATACATTTTTTTGCATTTTGCAGTGAGAAACAAATATTTGATCCCTCTAGCAAACAAGATTTAATACTTGGTGGCATATCTCTTGTCGGCAAGGACAGCAGTCAGATGTTTTTTGTAGCTGATGATGATGTTTGCTCTCTTGTCAGGTGGAATTTTGGTCCACTCCTCTTTGCAGATCATCTCTATTTCATTAAGATTTTGTGGATGTCGCTTGGCAACTCAGAGTTTCAACTCCCTCTATAAGTTTTCTATGGGATTAAGGTCTGGAGACTGGTTAGGCCACTCCATGACCTTAGTGTGCTTCTTTTTAAACCATTCCTTTGTTGCCTTGGCTGTATGTTTTGGGTCATTGTCTTGCTTGAAGACCCAGCCATGACCCATTTTTTATGTCCTGGCAGAGGGAAGGAGATTGTCACTCAGCATTTTACATTAGATGGCTCCATCCATTCTCCCATTGATGCGGTGAAGTAGTCCTGTGCCCTTAGCAGAGAAACACCATGCTTGACAGTGGGGACAATGTTCTTTCGGTCATTTCTCTTTCTCCAAACATGGCGAGTTAATGCCAAAAAGCTCAATTTTTGTTTCATCTGACCACAGCACCTTCTCCCAATCACTCACAGAAACATCCAGGTGTTCATTGGCGAACTTCAGACAGGCCTGCACATGTGCCTTCTTGAGCAGGTGAACCATGCAGGCACTGCAGGATTTTAAACCATTACGGCATAATGTGTTACCAATGGTTTTCTTGGTGACTGTGGTCCCAGCTGCCTTGAGATCATTAACAAGTTCCCCCCCATGTAGTTTTAGGCTGATCTCTCACCTTCCTCATGATCAAGGATACCCCACGAGGTAAGGTTTTGCATGGTGCTCCAGATCGATGTCGATTGACAGTAATTCTGTATTTTTTCCATTATTATTGCACCAACAGTTGTCTCCTCACCCAGTGTGTTATGGTTTTGTAGCCCATTCCAGCTTTGTGCAGGTCTATGATCTTGTCTCTGACATCCTTAGAAAGCTCTTTGGTCTTGCCCATGTTGAAGAGGGATCATCAAGGGAATAAATAATTATTTCCTTCACTGTATATGTAAATCTTAAAAGAGATTTGGATATAAAAAGAAGTTAAAAAAGTAACCTTTAGGCTATGTCCACACAGTATAGGAAAAACGATCGTATTTTCGACGGTTTTAAGACTCTAAAACCGCTGAAAATACGATCGTTCAGCCAGCTCATAGACTTTAGGAGAAAAAACAACCTGTAGTCTGCACAGGTAGTTTTATTTCCAATGGTTTTCTGGCGCCGGCGGTTTTAGGAACATGTTGTAAAAACAACCGGTGCCTGGTGTCTTTCCGTCGGTTTCCCGTACATTCAGTTGTACGGCCGAAAGAAAAAAAGCTAAAACCGATCGCGTTTTTTGTAACGTTTTGTGCAAAAACCGCAGTCGGTTTTCGGTGCATCGGACAAAAAACAGTCGATTATCGGACAGTTTGTGCCCGATTTTGTGTGGATCTAGCCTTATAATGTAGCACTTCAAAAGATACTATTTTGCCGTGGGCATCAAGGTCCAAAATACCTTCAGTCATAAAAGGTTTAATTTACTTTTCAGCAGTAACGTCTTCTAAACATTTCAGATAAGCCTGCTTAATAGCAGTTTTGTGTCTGTGTGTTAATGAAGACATACTATTTTACCTTCAGTCTAACTTTTTTTAAAGAAAATGTGTTTACTCTCCTTGTTTTTATCTTTATTTAATAAATTATTATATATTGATATATAAATATTTTTTTAATCATATCCGCTTCATGGTTTTTGCCACCTAAATTAAATATACATGGTTGTTACCACTATGAGTGCATTCACAAGCAGCAGGCTGTATATAAACACATGGTCAAATTGTTGGTACTCAACTGTTAAAGAAAGATAAACCCACAATGGTCACTGAAATAACTTAAAACTGTCAAAAGTAATAATAAAATAAAAATGAACTAATGAAAATCAGACATTGCTTTTGAATTGTGTTTCAAACTGAAGATGTTTAAAAAACAAACTAATTAAACTGGCCTGGATAAAAATGATGGTGCCCTCAACGTAACATTTTGTTGCACAACCTTTTGTAACTCTCAATAAAATTTCTACACCGTCCACAGATATTTTGGCCCATTCTTCGTGAGCAAACTGCTCCAGCTGTCTTCTCCAGAGTGCATGTTTCAGCTTCTTCCAGATGTTCAATAAGAGTTATAACGATCAGGGGTCGTAGAAGGCCACTTCAGAATAGTCCAGATGCTTTTCACTTAGCCATACTTAATTTTAGCTGTGTGTTTTGGGTCATTAACCTGTTGGAGAACCAATGATTTGCAACTGACTTCAAACTTTCTGACACTGGGCAGCACATTTAGCTTCAGAACACCTTAATAGTCTTGAGATTTCATTGTACGTGGCACAGATTTAAGACACCCTGTGTCAGATGCAACAAAGGCACCCCAAAGGCGCACATAAATGTGCTTTCTCAAAGTTTCACAGTAGGTATAATATACTCTACTTTGTATGCTTCATTTTTGTGTCTGTGAATGTAGTACTGATGTCGCTTTCCAAAAACCTCTAGTTTTGTGTCATCTGTCCAAAAGACATTCTCCCAGAGCGTTTGTGGCTTGTCAATCTGCGTATTGGGAAACTCCAATGTATTTATTTTTTAGTGGTTTCTTCCTTGGTTGTCTTCCATGAAATCCACTATTGTAAAGTGATTGTTGGTACGATCTGACATTGAGGTACCTTGACCTTTGCAGTTAACTCTATTCTTCTTACAAGTTGTTCTGGGCCCTTCGAGGACCATGCGTATTATCCCTCTCTTCAATGTGTCGTCAATTTTTCTCTTGTGGCCATGTCAGGGTCGGCTACAATCCCATAGACCTTAAACTCCTAAATAATATGTCCAACTGTAGTAACAGGAATATCAAGCTGTTTGGAGATGGTCTTATATATAGCCTTTACCTTTCACCTGTTTATCTCTTATATTCAATCTAATCTCCTAAAGCAACTCTCTCCTTAGCTTCTACTGGTCCATGTTCAGCATGGTACACACCATTGTACCAAACAGTACAGTGACTACTTTTCATGTCCCTATGGTCAAATTATTTACAATCTTTTCTAGCGGTACCATCATTTTAATCCAGGGTAGTTTCATTAATTGTCTTTGTTATGGTTTTTTTCCGTTGAAACACAAATCATATGCATTACTCGATTTTCAGTACATTTATTATTACTTTTGATAGTTTTACGTTATTTCAGTGACCAATGTTTTTTTTTTCTTTAACAGAAGAATACCAACAATTTTGTCCACATGTGTATTTTCTTTTAAAGAAAATAGTTCATTACAGAAAGTGGCTCGGATATGCTATTACTGACAGATGGAACCTGACTTCCTAGCTCCCCACCACTCCTAAGAATAAAGGGACAGCATTATTAGTTAAGCACTGCGTCTTTACTATTCATTTGAATGGAGCTGTTGTTGCAGATCTCTACACAGTGAGTAGTCAGGGCCACTGTTGAGATATAGAAAAAAGATAACTCTCTCTTCCTTCTCTAGAATGGCAAGAGTCCCAGACATTGAAAACTTCTTGTCATAATGTTTTTTTAGCGCTATACCACTACATTACATGATAGAAATAGCCCTTTAATTAATTGTATTACTTTTTATCTGTTGTGCATACTGACGCTCTTTCTCTATCATATAGTTATCTATAAAACGAGTTTACTGCACCTTCAGCCAAGACAGATGACAATTTACCTTCCAGAAGTGCGAAAAATTTCCATGGACTATATTAATCTGCCAGTATTTAATACAAATGTTTTTAGTGAAGATGAAGATGATTTAACAGGTAAGTGTTTTTACAATGTCGGGAACACCTAATTCTTTCAACCCAGGTGGAAACAAAACATCTAAAAATGCAAGTAATACAAATTTAAATCCTGGATCCTAAAAAACTCAAAATTAATAAAGGCTGCTAAAATTATTTTCTATTACAGTATTACAGTTTTTGCCAGTGATGCATAGTTAAAGGGGTTTTGCCACCATGTAATGTTGACGTGGGAACCTCCAAAATGGGTATTTAATCACTTTTCTAAATATATGTGATTAAAAAAAGTGAAAACTCTGAGAGCTACAGCATTTCTCAACCCCCCTTGGTTACAACAAAGCTTCCCCTAGTCACGACCCAAGAGCTGAAAGGCCGCGCTTGCGTGAATCACTTCTTATCTGATGACAGGCAGAATGAATGGTCTTTTAAGCACCGGGGAGCATAATGTTTTATTTTTATACAGAATAACTAGCTGTAGTGTTATTAGATCCCTGCTTAATCTGATGAAGAAGCTTTCAATCTGCTGTTTAGAATAGGTGTTCTCTTTTGTATACAGAATTCACAAGTTATAGTTTGATTATTTGAGTGAACATGTCACAGGATCCGTTATGCAGGCTCTGTGCTCTGGCTGTGTGTGTCTGTGTGCGTCTCTGTCAGCTCGTGATTTGTTTACATTACATAAGCTGCTTAGCAGATAAGGTTTCTCCTGACAGTTCCATCTGAGGCTCTGTGTCAGTACTTGGTCTGGTGGCAAATCCCCTTTAAGTTTATTGATACCCCTAGTGTTTAGGATGATGAAAGATGTCAAGTAGTAGTGAAACAGGACTTCATGTTCCTATGGGATTAACACTAAAATAGGTTTTAAGAATCTAATCACTGAGTGCTCTTTCACTGGGGTCCTCACTGATTATGTAATAGGGGTTCTGTATCCACCACTTGAACTCTGACTGCGTTAGCCAAGCACTGTACATCAGTACAGTTTACTAAGATGTAGTGGATATCAAGATTTACTTTTTATTCCCTCTCTTACAGTAACTGGAACCTCTGGGGCACCTGAAAATAACCCACCTTGCACTGTGAATATCCCCATTGCACCTATCCATAGCTCTGCCCAAGCTATGTCACCAACGCAAAGCATTGGCTTAGTTCAGTCTTTATTAGCCAACCAAAATGTGCAACTAGATGTCCTAGCTAATCAAATGGTAGCCCCAGCACCACCAGATCATCCAACAGAAAATACTCTTCAGTATCCAGCACAGAATCGATATTCTAATCCAGGGCAAGTGATATTTGGTGGAGTTGAAATAGGTCG
Organism: Phyllomedusa bahiana; assembly: GCA_025379985.1. Classification (NCBI taxonomy): domain Eukaryota; kingdom Metazoa; phylum Chordata; class Amphibia; order Anura; family Hylidae; genus Phyllomedusa; species Phyllomedusa bahiana. The sequence goes on from JAODAL010026863.1 coordinate 28,815, forward strand.
CATGTTGCAACCTCCCCAGCCTCCTTTGCCTCACCCACCCCAAAGTACAGTACAAATGTCGGTTGACCACAACGAAAGAGACCATGAACATCTGCAAAAGTCAAAACCTATACGTGCAATTCCTCAATTTGCAGATGGAGATGCTGTTGTTTTCACCACGGTCCAAGAAATGCAGTTAAACAAACTTAATCCTCCCCCTCCATATCCAGGAACTATCCCAGCTCCTCCAACTTCAGCAGCACCTCCACCACCAATCCCACAACCTCCTGTTGATCTCTGCATAAAAAAGGCAGACTTTTCCCTGTTTTCTAGTGGGCATTACCAGACTCCATTAGGTTATGAACGAATCACTACATTTGATAGCAGCGGCAATGTTGAAGAAGTGTGCAGACCACGAACTCGAATGCTTTGTACTCAGAATACTTATACGCTTCCAGGCCCAGGAAGCTCTGCAACACTAAGAGTTTCTGCAACAGAAAAGAAGATTAAACAACCATGTACTAGTGCCACACTTAATAGACTGACTGTTCCACGCTATTCTATACCACCTGGAGATCCTCCACCATACCCTGAGATTGCTGCGCAACTTGCTCAAAGCAGGGGTGCAGCACAAAGAATAGACAGCAGTCTCATCCATGCTACTCTACGGAGAAATAGTCGTGAAGCAGCTCTTAAAATGGCTCAGATGGCTGATAACCAGAGGGCTACACTACAACATCCACCCAAATCAAAAAGCAATGTTGTGACTGGACAATACCAACAAAGGACACCAACAGCACTGTACACATGTAGCCAGTGTAGCAGTGGTACTGGAGTTATCAGCAGTAGCATCAGTAATCATAATGGTAATATGAGCACTAGCACCATAGCTGCTGGAAATATTCGCCCTGACCTAGCCTCAGTCTGTGGTCCACAGCAAAGTACTGTTATAGTACACTCTGCCAGCACAGCTCCTTTAGCATCTCAGTCCTCTTATAACCTTTTAAGTCCTGCTGAAAGTTGCAGAGACAGGACAGATTATATTAACTCTGCCTTTACAGAAGATGAATCCATTTCCCAACATTGTCAAGTAGAAAAGCCAGTCAGGCATATAAGCCTGGCTGAGGCAGGGCTTACAATAAAACGCCCCCCACCATACCAGTGGGACCCAATGGTGAGTGAGGATGTATGGGTTCCACAGGAAAGAACTCATAATACATTGCCAATTCCCCATAGGCCTCCTCCCCTAATACTTGGACAAAGCCAACATTTAGATATGTCACGTGTTCCATTTATCTCCCCTAAATCTGCTACCAGCCCCATTTCAACATTCCAATCACATTATGGTGTTGGGATGCCTTTCACTGGTGGTTATAATGTACCGCCGCCTCTCCAACAAATACAGAAACCTTGCTCCCCGAAGGAAGCTCTAGCACCAGCACAGTTTGTGCAGCAAGAGTCAGCTATAGTAGTACAGCCAGCATATCCACCCAACTTGCCTTGTTGCCCTTTGCCACCCATGTATCCAGGAAGTAGTAACTGCAATGGCTTGCAGCTCCCTGCAATAGCTCTCCACCCATGGAACACATACAATGCATGCCCCCCAGCTCCAAGTTCACAGGCTGCCCTTCCACCAAAACCTCATCTGTTGCCAGAAAAACCTGTCCTGTCTCCTCCCCAACCTGAGCTCCAAAGTAATGTGGGCACTGAGGTCATGGTGGAAACTGCTGATAATTTCCAGGAAGTCCTTTCCTTAACAGAAAGCCCTGTACCCCAGAGAACAGACAAATTTGCTAAGAAAAATCGAAAACGTTTAGATAGCAGAGCAGAAGAAGGAAATGTTCAGGCCGTTACCGAGGGCAAAGTGAAAAAGGAAGCAAGGACTTTGGGTGATTTTAATTCCCTTATATCTAGCCCCCGACTTGGCAGAGAAAAGAAGAAGGTCAAAAGTCAAAAAGATCAGCTAAAATCCAAGAAGCTAAATAAGACAAATGAATTTCAAGATAGTTCAGAAAGTGAACCAGAGCTCTTTATCAGTGGAGATGAGCTGATGAACCAGAGCCAGAGCACTAAAAAGGGATGGAAAACGAAGAGAAACCTTAGGACAGCTAGTGACCTGGATGAGTTTAAGTGTCGGAAAGCAAATGATAAAGATGATGGCAGATTGGGAAGCCAAGGATTTGTGTATGTAATGGCCAACAAGCAGCCTCTTTGGAATGAGGCAACACAGGTATACCAGTTGGACTTTGGAGGTCGGGTGACTCAGGAATCTGCAAAAAATTTCCAAATAGAACTGGAAGGAAGACAGGTATGAGAAAACATTTATTTTTCTTCATAGGATAAGATATAAGAAGTTTAATTTTTATAAACCAATACGTATGCTTATTTTGTTACACAAGTGCATTCAAATTAAAAAATTAAACAACATTGCACGTAGTCCTGATTAAGAAAAAAATTTAATTGTTTGTGAGCAAGATTGCCAACTGAAAAATAAAATTTAAAAAAAGTTTGTAGACTGTCTTTGCAGTGTCATGTGTCGCTCCATTGGCCTATTCTACTTAATCTACAGTGTAAACATACACGATTGCATTAAAGCAGTGGACACAAAACAATAAGATATTTTTAATCAGGATTACTTGAAAAGTCGCTTTTTATTTTAATATATATTAGTATATATCCTTTAAATGAGCTGTATTTTTATACATCTTATACATCTATTTGTCAGAAAAAATGTTTGTAACTAAAAGATAATATGCATAGGTGCGTTTAGGGGGATCATATACATGCAAAAAGAACCCATAAAGTTAGTAGTTAAAAACTCCTACCTGTAAAATAAGTATTATTGCAATGAGGAATAATGGTAGTAAGTTTATATGGTAAGTACATGCTGCTTATTCAGAAACATTTGTGGAAAAGTAGTCCTATGTATATGCCTATGGGTTAAAAAAAATATGTAATTTGTCTTTTTGTAAGCTGTATAACCTGATTACAAAAGGACGCTGCAAAAAATAAAGCTAATTGACAAAAAGTATCATGACTGATTGGGCAGCATCAGTGTTGAGGGACATGCCCCACTGAGAATGGGCTGAAAAACAGCGCTCACATCAGAAAAACTTATATACATATGTTTAACCGTAAAAAGGTATTAAAATACATAGGGTGACATGGATAAAACGGGGCTGCGCCAGTTTTCTGGTGTACTTTGAGCCAAAAAGAATGTATGAACAGGTGCACTCCACACTTTGGCACGATAAGTGCCTTTGTAATGTGCCAAAGACACTTTGTTTTTTTTCCAAAATGTTATTAACCTTTTTTCCATAAATTTTCAAAAAAACATGCTTAACTTAGGGAAAGTAGGGAAGGGAGAAGGGAGGATATGGGGGGGGGTAGGTCATTGGGGAGGGTAGGGTAAGATACGTCAAGAAGCATTCAGAAGTGCAACAGAGAGTAGGTGAGGAGGCGCTCTGCATTGGGATGTATTGTCCATCTCTGGCTTCAAATGGTGCAGTCTTCCTGAGGTTTACGGTATTTTATGGTGCTCGTCATAGTTAGGCCTCTGCCTCCTATTATCCTATCTTTATCCTCACGTGCAGGGCGTTCATCAGGAGGTTATTTACTGCTGTCATGGCTAAAGATAATGGACCAGAAAAACAAACCATGAGGAGAAGAGAAAAAAAAAAAGGAGGGGAGGGGGGAATTTTCTGTGGCTACTCGGGGCTCCCACCGCCCCATTGCTTAAGTCATGCCACCAATCCAAGACAGAACACCTCAATTTGTAGCCCGTTTATAATTTAGTTGGAGGATGGACCTCCCAGTCTGTCCCAAATACCATGTAGTTGTGCAAAAGCATGTCCGGATGCGATTTCTCATTCAGTCCAGTAAAAGATTAATAATTGGCTGCCAGGTTAGAAAAATAGCTCCACCCTTGCCTCTATTTGTAGGGATGATTCCACCCAGTCCATTTGAAGAAGGAAGGTTAATTTCTCTAGGAAAATACATAGTGAGGGTAGAGTAGGACCTATCCATGTCTGTAATATGGTCTTCCTTGCTGCCGCCGAAATGTAGGAAATGAGTCGTTTAGTATGTTTTGGTATTTGTAAGTTTGGCTCCAGTAGTTCTCCAAGAATAGCCCAAAAAGGGGTTAGGGGAATATTAAGTTGCATGCGAGTTTTAAGAAATTGGTGTATACGCCTCCAAAATACCTGACTCGTTGGGCACGCCGAGAAACAGTGGTATAAATCAGCCGTATTCTCCCCGCACCTGGAGCATCCCTTTGATGGACAACCCCCCATAAGATATTTTCAGCTTGGGGAAAGGTACCCTCTGTGCAGTATTTTGAGGGCCATTTCCCAATCGGAGATACTGGGGATAGGCCTACAATTTTTTAAGGTTGCCATAAGCATTTTTTCCGTCCCTATCTGTGGGAGGGTTTCTCATCTCTCAAGCTAATCCATGTGCCCTACCTTCATAACTAAGTGTGGGTCGAAGGAATAGATATAAATTCGATATTCTACCCCGGGTCCTTGGTACAGTTATTAGTCTGGTTAATAAGATATCATCCCAGTCTCGTTCTTTTAGTCGTCTAGCTATTTTCACTGCCTAGTTTTGGATTTGTATGTAGTGAAACGTGTGGGGTCACAAAACTATATTTTAAACATAGTTGGTTAAATGTTAATAGCTTTCTTTGCTGAAGGTCCATCACATCCCTCACCGATCAAATTCCCTTTTCTCGCCATCTTGCAAAGATGGGGTGGGATCTTCCAGCTTGAAACGCAAAGTTTTTGACAAAAGTGTCCCAATGAGGTTTCCTCAGACAGAGAGCCCAACTTTCTGGCCAGCTTCCATGCTCTCCAGGGCGCCATAAATAGGGGATTGGCTTTGACGTCAGCGGACAGATTGGTGATCAAAAGGTGTAGGAGGTTGGGCAAAGACTAGCCGAGGCACAAACCTGTTTCTAAAGTTATAGGCACAAATTCCTCTAGCTCAGTAAACCAGTCTTGTATTATACAAAGATTAGTTGCTAAATTATATATTTTGATGTCTGGGAAATTGATCCTGCCACGTTTCTTGGTCTGTTGTAGGATGTTTAATGGTATTCTAGCTCGCCTCCCCTGCTATATGAAATTTTTGAAAAGTTTATTTAGGAGTCTTTCATCTCGGGGCTTGAGGAAGATGGGTAGTGTTTGGCATATATACAGCAATCTGGGGAATATTATTAGTTTTATCAGGTTAGCTCTGCCTATGAAAAATAGGGTCATTCAATTGCTTCATAAATTGGTTGAAATTTGTGGAGTAGAGGGCACAAAGACACTTTTTAGCGCGCCAAAGTTTTGGGGCGTTCTGGGGGCGTCGCACCACATTTGTAGAAATAGACACATTTATGATTCTTTGACGGCAAATCTAGGCGCAGAACAGTTAGAACAGCCAGACCAAGTTAAAAGTGGTCTGCCTGAGCCAAACTTGTCGTATTGGCACAACAATGCGCCTGTATGTATGACCTGCAGAAGAACAGGTTAATACATTCTGCTGCATTCTACACTGCCTTAAAGCTATTTAGAATTGGCCTGTTAGCCCCAGCGTTCATATATGTCTCCCAGAATACAGCTGCAATAGACTAAACACAGTCTGTTTTTCACTATGTTTGGTATCTGTATAGCATAAGTACTCCATGCTATTCTATATCACAAAAAATAAAAATGCCGTTGACAAACCAAAAGTAGACTGTTAGGTCAGCCTATGGCTATGACAAAGGCACACCACAGTATATGTCTGAATACCTTTTTCTGGCGCATATGTAAAATGTCTGATATCAATGCAACCTACCTACTTGTCAAAATGTTTGCGCATTTTAAGGCATTCTTCTATCTTTGGTGAACAGCTGAGAGGTGGGGCTTTAATGCTGCAGAGGGAGGAGGCTTCTGCTGAAGCTTTTTGTCTTACAACTGCACACAATGTAGTAAGGAGGAAGGGGAAAATGGCTGGTCTCTAGGGATACAGAGATTGCAACACCTTGCCAGTTCCATGTACATCAGCATAGAAGGCATAATGCCACAGAATGATTTTAGCAATAACCACATGCCTCTGCTAATAATGAGGTAGTGTAAGTTGGGACTTTCTTCCAAAAAGTTATCCATTTTTTAATAATTATGTTTCTTCTTTCTTTGACAGGTAATGCAGTTTGGAAGAATTGATGGCAATGCCTACATTTTAGACTTTCAATATCCCTTTTCAGCCGTCCAAGCCTTTGCTGTTGCTCTGGCTAATGTGACTCAGCGTCTTAAATGAGCCTGGAATATGGCATGGGAACATTTCAACTACAGTGGACGAAGCAACGTTTCAATAGTATATAGATAGCTCAAATGGGACAACTAAAAAAAACATTAAATCATTTCAACTGGAAAAAACCATTACTTCCTGCGTGAAAGACACTCTTGTTGTTTTCTTTATTTTTACATGCAATATTGCTGGTTTTTGAACAGGAGCCATTATGTGTCATGATGGGAGTGTGGCTGTTGACATTTCTTTTGTGTTTGGTGCAATAGATGTTAGAATATTACATGGAAAAACTGCCTTATTTATAATAATATTATTTTTTTTGAAAACTGTAAACGATGTGGTTCATTGACCTGTTTTTTTTCCAGTTTGTAGAATCGCAAACAAAAATAATGCAACTAAAAATATTTTTTAATACTTGAATGCGTTAAAAATGGGGTGGGAGGTACCGAAGGTTGGATACATGTGTTTAGCAATGAGTTCTGCGTTTAAGGCATTTCTGCAAACCTGGTCTTTTGTTAATGTCTGGAGAAATTATAGTGTTTTTGGTTTGGTTTTGAAAGAATCTCTGTACTAAGCCCAAAAAAAAAAAATTGATGCTTATACATTTATTTCTGATTTGGTTTTAAACCCATGTAAAGTTGGAATTTTAAGGTTCTTGCCCGAGTAGGGCAGATCGGTTCTTAAATATGTATGCAGTTTTCAGAATTATTACCCAATGTAGTGTTGTATTACAGTCTGCCCCGTGCTGTTATTGTAAGTAAATTCGGGGCTTTACTGTTAGGCCTCGTTCACACGGCTTATTTTGCCGCGGATTGGCGCCCTACAGCGCGCTGGAATTGCGCTGCAGTACGGCGCCAATCCGTCGGAGTAATTACGGTAATCCACTGCTCTCATAGAGAACAGTGGATTCCGTTGCTCCTCCCCGCTCGGCGAATCCGCCGCGGGGGGAGAAAGTGACATGCACATTATTTACGGTGCGGACGCGCCGTAAACAATGCATTGTCTATGGGGCCGGGGAGCGGCGCCCCCGCCGCGCTTCGGCCCCGCCCCTTATTCACGGCGGATTTGTGAGCGCAATCTGGCTCACAAATCCGTCGGGAATAAGCCGTGTGAACACGGCCTTAAAACTACAATCTTAAAAATGGTTTGACTTGACCTACATTCTAATGATACATAATGCTTACCATCAGTAGCAACAACTTATCACTGCGGTGGCCAAATGATGCATGCCAGAGTGACGTTTTCTCAATATTGATGGCACCCCTGTGTGGGGTTGTGGCCCTACAAACATACAGGAACACTACTTTTGAAACAAGAAGCAGGGAGGACTAGAAAATATTGTAAAAGTCAGCTAACACCCTTAATGTGTATGGCATTCCCCTATGGGAGGCAGGTAAGAGTGGAGGGTAAAAAACCTGCATTATATAAGGAAACCTGTCATTTAAGGTAAAGTTTTATTTCCATCATAAAGATTTATGGTAGATGCAGGTCCCACCTCCTTCACCTATCAGGAGGCTAACGGACCTATTATCCTTGTTTGATTATTCAGGCTGGCTGCTGTCCTTCTACAAGGAAGTGGAGATGTGATGCTCTTCAATGAAGTCTATAGGAGGTGCAGAAATAGCTGGATAAAGAAGATTAGAAGAGAAAATTAAAAATCAGTGACATAATTAACATTATTGTACTCTTCAAATTTGTAAATTTAGACCTGAAACCCATTCTGACTACTAAAAAAAAAAATAAAAAAAATAGATCACATAATATGAGAAAGGGCCAGTGAAATATCAAGCAAAGACGCATAGTCGTAGTGTCCTTATTCTAGCGAAACACTTCATTTTTATATTTAACTTGTTCTGTTGATATGAATGGCTGCCTATGTATTTTGTATGGAAATATCCCTTTAATTTCCCAAGTTGTGTACCCTCTCAGCATGTTTTTTTTTTCTTGCTTTCTAGTTTACAAAATTGAAAAAGTATTAGGTTCAGAATTTGTTTCCATTCTACTATGTGAGGTTTCCTATGTCCTTTAACAAAAGAAAATGCCTGCTTGATGTTAAGCCAATACTGCTGGCAGTGGCAATGATGTGGATAACTGAAGGGTATTTGCTGCACTGAATTATTCTACTGTGTAACTTGAAGGTCCACTATTAAAATGGTCTACATTATATGATTATTCATAAATTAAGATAAAATTCTACTCAAATATTTGTTAATATCTGTTTTCAAGGTAGATTAATGGCAACTTACATGGCCACCATTACTGCTCCCACTGGGACTGTTGTCCAGCTTTACCTTTCTTATGAATGGCATATGTTAAGTATGCGGTACTACTTTCTGGTATAACTGCATGACAATGCAGATCTAATAGAAGTACTTTAGGAAAATTAGGTGACAAACCTGTGATGTTTCTCATTGTGACCATAATGTTTGTTACCTATCTTTTCTATCAGTCAATGTCCCTTAAGAAACAGCTCAATATAATATTTAGAGTCTAACAGAAGAAGACAAGAAGGAACATTGACATTGAGGACTCGCGTTTACAGTGTGACTGGCTTAATCACATTCATTGTAAGACACTTCCACTGAACTTGTGCATCTCTGAATGGCATATCTGTACATGTAACATGGACTCCTTTTTGTTGGTGTTCACATTGATTAGGATGAAAATTTGTCATTGTAACATCTAAAGGGATTAATGATTGAAACAGGATTTAGTGACCGGTAACTAAAAGAGCACTATTCCCTAGAATTATTTTTATGATGCTGTTGGATGGAATATTATATGCATCCAGTATAAATATCTGGCAAAGGTACAACCACTGGGGCTCACCATCTGGTGCCCATATACAAATTTAACATTTAATATTAAGAGTGTTTGTGCACACAGGTTTAATGGTTACTGGAAAATATAATACCCAACTGATATGCCCTAAATGTCTATTGGATATAAACCTCTTTAATATCTAAAAGATATTTGCTCAAAGTAAAAATGGAGATAAAACAACTACTCTGGTTTGGCCTGAAATCTTTTTATACAAATGATGGTCAAAATCCTCATAAGAAGAATTAGAATGGACTTTGTTGTATGGCTATATAAACTGGATGATTCACTAGTTTGAGTGATCAGTGGAACAGAGGAATTTTGTTGTAATATTAAACATCAAAAAATCTATGCAAAATTCAGTTCTTAGATGTAGATATAGTTTAAAGGGATCCTGACAATTGTTACATGTTCACATCAATATATTCTTTGTCAAGTAAGTTTGCTACCCGATTCTGACATTTAACTACCAGTCACTATTGCAACCTTTACACTTTCTACTATGTGTATATATATATATATATATATATATATATATATATATATATATACATACATACGTACAGTGGGGGGAAAAATAGGTATTTTATATACTGGTAGTTTTGCAAGTTTTCCCGCCTACAAAGAATGGAGAGGTTTGGAATTTTTATCATAGGTACACTTCAACTGTGAGAGACAGAATCTAAAAAAAGTCCAGAAAATCACATTGTATGATTTTTAATAATTAATTAGCATTTTATTGAATGAAATAAGTATTTGATATAATAGAAAAACAGAACTTAATATTTGGTACAGAAACCTTTTTTTGCAATTACAGAAGTCAGATGTTTCCTGTAGTTCTTGACCAGGTTTGCACGCACTTCAGCAGGGATTTTAGCCCACTCCAAAATCTCCAGATCTTTTAGATTTCAGGGCTGTCACTGGATTACATTGAGTTTCAGTACTCTCCAAAGATTTTCGATTGAGTTCAGGTCTGGAGACTGGATAGGCCACTCCAGGACTTTGAAATGCTTCTTATGGAGCCACTTGTTAGCTGCCCTGGCTGTGTGTTTTGGGTCATTGTCATGCTGAAAGACCCAGCCACAACCCATCTTCAATGCTCCTACTGAGGACGGAGGTCATTGGCCAAAATTCCGCAATAAATTGCCCCATCCTTCCTCCTTTCAATACAGTGCAGTTGTCCTGTTCCTTTTGCAGAAAAACACCACCAAAGTATGATGTTTCTACCCCCCATGCTTCACGATTGGGACAGCGTTCTTGGGTTTGTACTCGTCCTCCTTCCTCCAAACACGGTAAGTGGAGTTAATACCAAAAAGTTCTATTTTGGTCTCATCTGACCACATGATCTTCTCCTATGCCTCCTCTGGATCATCTAGATCAGTGGTTCTCAACCTTTCTAATGCCGTGACCCCGCAATATAGTTCCTCATGTTGCGGTGACCCCAAACCAAAAAATAATTTTGATGGCTACTTCAAAACTGTAATTTTGCTACATGAGGGGTTACATATGTGTGACGCCTCTGAGCGGTACCTCTACATGTCACATACATATAAAGGTACCACTCAGAGCCATTACATAGATGTAGCCTTATACAGGGGACTGTGAGTGGTACATGGGGGGTTACATATATGTGATGCCTCTGAGCGGTACCTCTACATGTCACATACATATAAAGGTACCACTCAGAGCCGTTACATAGATGAAACCTTATACAGGGGACTGTGAGTGGTACATGGGGGGTTACATATATGTGATGCCTCTGAGCGGTACCTCTACATGTCACATACATATAAAGGTACCACTCAGAGCCGTTACATAGATGTAACCTTATACAGGGGACTGTGAGTGGTACATGCGGGTTACATATATGTGATGCCTCTGAGCGGTACCTCTACATGTCACATACATATAAAGGTACCACTCAGAGCCGTTACATAGATGTAACCTTGTGCAGGGGGAGGCTGTGATTGGCACATGAGGGGCTACATATGTGAACCTCATGTGCCACTCACAGCTCCCCCTCTAAGGGGGGGGGGGTAAATGTAATGTGTATATCATGTGATGGCTGTATGTGATACAAGTAACAGGTTAATAACATATTACTTGCACCACATACAGACATTACATGATGCAGTGGATGTGTGTGTGTGTGTTTAACACTAAATTACCTTGCAGTCAGGAACAGCCCTGCCGTACAGTGTCAGCGTTCTCTCTGCACTGAGTACGGCAGAGCTGTTCCTGATCCTTGGTACATATTGTGGGCGCGTGATGCAGCGCGCTTTCAGCGTCCTGCACGCAGCGCCCACAAGGACGGCGGGACGTAAGTCCGTCCTCGCCGCAGCGCCGCTCACAGGAGCGGCTCACTGAGCCACCAATGCTGCGCGTAACGGCGCCCACTGCTCCCCCTCCCCTCAGTAATTGAAACACTGTGGGCGCCGCACTATGCAAGCAGCTAAAGGGAGGGGCGCAGCGGCGGCCACATCGCTCCTCCCTGCAGCTATTAAGCCAGTGCGGCGCCCCTCTCAGCTCTCCGGCCGGCCACCCTGCCCGGGCTAGGGGCGAACCCTGTGTTTTGGTCGTTCGACCCCCGCCGGGGTCGCGACCCACAGGTTGAGAACCGCTGATCTAGATGGTCATTTATGAACTTCAAACGGGCCTAGACATATGCTGAGCAAAGGAACTTTGCATGCGCTTTAGGATTTTAATCCATGATGGCATAGTGTTTTACGATATCTTTGAGATTGTGATCCCAGTACTATTCAGGTCATTGACCAGGTCCTCTCATATAGCTCTAGGCTGATTCCTGACATTTCTCAGACTTATCCTTACCCCATAAGGTAAGCTTTTGCATGGAGCCCCAGACCGAGGAAGATTGAAAGACATCTTGTGTTTCTTCCATTTCCTAACAATTGCGCCAACAATTGTTCTCACCAAGCTTCTTGCCTATTGTCCTATAACCCATCCCAGTCTTGTGCAGGTCTACAATTTTGTCCCTGTTGTCCTCAGCCAGCTCTTTGGTCTTGGTCATGGTGGCGAGGTTGGAGGGTGATTGTGTGGACAGGTGGCTCTTATACAGATAACAAGTTCAAAGAGGTGCAATTAATACAGGTAATGAGTGCAGAGTAGAAGGGCTTCTTAAAAAAAAACTGACAGGTCTGTGAGAGCCAGAATTCTTGTTGGTTGGTAGGTGATCAAATATGTATTCAATAAACTGCAGATTAATTATTTAAACAGCATACAATGTGATTTTCTTGATTTTTTAGATTCTTTCACAGTTGAAGTGTACCTACAATAAAAATTACACACTGCTCCATTCTTTATAGGTGGAAAAACTTGCATAACAGCCAGTATATCAAATACTTATTTTCCCCGCTGTATGTATGTATGTATGCATGTGTGTGTGTGTGTGTGTATATATATATATATAAATTTTATATTTGGGGGATGCAAAGTTTTTTTTATTGAACAAATAGTACATTGTCAATATTTAAGTTCTCCTCTTGGGATTAGTTCAGCAAGTTGAGGTGCCACTGCAAAACTGCTTTGATTTCTTCATCAGCATAGTAGCTAACCAGTTTTAGCCTTGTATTGAGACCGATACGTCCCGATAAGTCCAACAAAAAAACTATGGTTTCTAGTGTATCCCTTGTAGATAAGCTTAAAGAGTACCTATCGCCTTCAGAGAAACCTCATGAAGTAACAGAATATTAAAATACAAACACTTTCTCATATATGCTTCATTAGGAAAATCAAAGCATTTCACTTGTAATTCAGTTTAAAAAAAAAAAAAAAAAGCGCTGGCCCTTTAAGACAGCTCTGAAGTCTGGCCAAGTCGGCACATGACAGCTTGATGGATGATAATGTTGACAGTTTTATGAAATCTCCTTTTTCTGAGCTGGGAGAGTCCACTGTGCAGAGAGGAGCCTATAGGTCTATATCATGTGCACACCAGCAACAGTGTGATATAGATGCCTGTGTCCTATAGAGGAGGAAGCTGAAGCAACAGGTAAACTCTGTCACACTATGTCCTCAGTCTGCTGTGCCTGTTGCACTGTATGTAGTGGCAGACTCAGATTACCCTGTACAAGTGGCTATGCCCTCAGCTCCCCCGGCACAGTTGGTATTCCATACAATGAAAAGGATCTCCTGAGTTATAAAGTGAAGGTAAAACCTGTTCCCCTGAAATACTGAGGGTAATCCTCTGGATTGCTAATGACATGTATTTGAGAGAAGTCTTATTTCATCTACTATAAATTTTTGTGTCTTTGTGTGGAGATGATAGGTACACTTTAAATCTTTTGTTTGTACTACACTTTTGTCATAATTTTTTCAATCTAGTTTTATCGATTAGGTTCATATTAAGCTTGTGCCCTATGTCATATAAAGCTTTTTTAGTCTAAAAGGACACTGTTCTGGCATATAAAGAAGCCTCTGAGTACTGTATGGTTTATGTTTGGCTACTTTTTTTTCAGAAGGTACACAGAATGTAACATATTTACTTGACATACTTTTTGTGTTGAATATTGTTGTATGTTTAGGTCTTGTTTTGTTTGATTGGCTTATCTATTGTACCTACCTGATTTTTGCAAACCCTTTTATGTCAAACACAAATCTAATTTTATTTTTCACATAATCTACTCTTTTGTCCATAAACATTTTGTAAAGTAATGCTAATGTAAACCCTTGAAATAGGTTTGCATTTACTTTATCTTTGAGAGCTGCCATCATTTTAGGGTTCCTTAGAGTATGTTCACATGGTGTAATTTTCATGCATTTTTATTGTGTTCAATAGAAATTTGCATCCTGGTTCACAATATGAACTGCAGTGCATATTGTTTTACGTGCATTTTGAATCCACATTATATAAAATGAATAAGTGATTTATTGATGTGTTTTACTTGCACTTTGAGCACAGAAACTTCATCAGAAACCGAAACACAGGTTTGCCTGTTTGAATGGGGTTCATCGTCATCCAAAGACATAACAAAATCCATAGGTACAACAGAAATGTGAGGGTATGCCTCATATTTCTACTGTGTATTCCACAATGTATTTTTTTCTGTAGAAAAAAATACATTAGGTGAACAAATCTTTATTTTTTTTCAGCAGTTTTTGAGGTTGTTATTAGATCTTCCTTTCAATGCACAATATAAACAAAGAAACCATTGAATCACTTGTTACACATTACTTCTTTTAGAAAAAAATATTGAACCCTGCTTAATATTTATTTGCCCTGATGAGAGAAAAAAAACACATGCAATTAGATTTTGATCTGTTTGCTTAAAATTTTAACTACATAAAAAATGTAATATGGGATTATATATATATATATATATATATTCTAGCTGTAAAAACCTTATTATGTTACTCCTAGTTATGTAATACAATGATATGTTTGAGCATGATGTGCAAAGCAATTCCCTAGTATAAATATAAGCCACAAAGAATTTGAGCCTATATTTTACATAGAGAAGTAGAAATGAAACTTGATTAATTGCTTCATATCACTATTGAATGTAGTCTCACAATCCCACAGTTCTGGCCTTTAAAGTTTTGCTTAAATCACATGCACATAAATTCAAGATAGAAAGTTATCTTCATATACAATGTTGGCCCTTAGAATATTTTAAAAAAATGTTTCCCTTTAGGGTAAATTACTTGTAGAACTCCCTAGACAAGTTAGATCTTATGCAGAGAAAACCTAATCCTTCAAGACTGGCTGCTTGCCTCAAAGTTAATCTCACAAAGCCAACCAGAAATATACTGCACACTGTTTCAGGGCTTTTGGTTCTCATCAGTACAGTCTATGGTTTGTCTGATATCCTTAGTCATGGGTCTTTAATAGGTGATACCAAACTAGCTAGAGCTGATATTAGAGAGACTGTTTTCCTTCTTCTGGATGAGCGCATACAGAAGATGCATACTTTGAATTCACATTCAAATTTTTTTACTTTTATCCCAGGTAGCAAAGTCTTTAATAATCCCTAAATCTGTTGGAACTCTGCAAGGAAAGCCAGTACTTTTCAAGACCCTGTAGGCTATAGTCTCACACAGCAGGCTTGTTGCAGATTTCCTGTGACTGAAAAATGTTTGCATTCATCTGAATGGGGTAGTTTTGGCAGCAAGCACATGTATTTCTGCAAGATACATTCAGATAAATAACACATCCCTGCAGTAAATCAGCTCCATGGAAATGTAATCTTGCACAGCTAAATTTAAGAAGGTTTCACCTTTTTGTGCTGTGCCCAGCTTCTCTCACCCCCAGATAATTACCTCTTATGACCAGCATGATGGCACATTTGTGTTGATGGTCCATATGGACAGTCAGTCCTTAAAGGGGTGCTCCGGGGGTTTCAAAAGTTAGTTTGCCAGACGGGGCTTGATTAAAAATAGAAGAAAAGAAGCATACTCACCTCCTGGATGCTCCTGTTCTGTCCCGTGGCTGGTTCATCTCGACTGTAGCACAGAACGTTCATCGTTCACGTGATAGATGTAGCCTATCACAGGCCACAGCAATCACGTGCATGAAACACCCTTTTAAATAAATGGAAGGTGACAACGCCATCGCTGCCTCTTCTCCATTCAGAATGGAGAGTTTTGGGGGTCAGTTCTGAAGGTCCCAGAGATGCACCTATCTGACATTGATGGCATATCCTATTACTATGCCATCAATGGTTTTGATGGCAAAACTCTTTTAACTGCCCTCCATGACTGGATTAGTTATAACTCCGCTTCCCAGATAAATTTAAACTGCATAGGAAGGGGGCTATTAGGTTAAAGCATCTATGCCGCTTTGCCCTGCCACACTTGTGAGTCCAATTGCTTGATTATCTATTACAGGGGTCTGCAACGTCGGCTCTCCAGCTGTTGGGAAACTACAACTCTCATCATGCATTTATAAAATCTATAATAGTGGGCATGATGAAAGATGTAGTTTTCCAACAGCTGGAGAGCCGACGTTGCAGACCGCTGTATTAATAGATGATTTTGTAAAGTTAAGCCTTATTACATCACTATTAAAACAGTCATCTGTAATCTTGTTTAGTGTAACTGATGGAAGGTAATCTTTATAGTTCTCCAGCTCGATTTCCAGTTTTAAGGTAACTTGATCTAAAACGTATGTACATGTAATTAGTAGGACATTATAAGAATGATTGAAGCCTACATATCTGCACTGGTGGCCCAAGTCCAAGTTTTAGAAATAGTGTTATTAAATAGTAAAAATTGACTCGATATTTGAGCGGAATAATTTAAGTGGTATAATCTCAGTTAAATGTAATTTACATACTAAACATTATACACTGCAGTGAACAAGTGATCTGAACAGATAACTGTGCAGTGCACTAAATATGGAATAATTAGTACCTTCCTGCTATTGCTCCAACACTTGCCAATTAGATTTTAAAAGGGAAAGGGGTCGCTTCGTCGGGCCCTTTTCACCCCTTTTGAAACTCTAAACCAAAATTTTCGGGGGCGTTTTTTTCCCCTCCCAGTTTTGGGTGTGTTTTAACCGAAGGAAATGAAACAAAAACCCCCCTTCACTGTTTCAGGGGCTTTCTCCGTGTGTGCCCCCCAAACTCCCCCCCCTTCCAAAAGTCACTGTTCCCCAAAACCCTATGCAGAGAATGTAAGACTTTTTTAAAATACCACAGACTTGCTTTCCCATTTAAAATTTTGAATCCATTTTTGTATAAACCCCTTTCCAAAGACTGGGGCAGAGGAAATGCTCTCCCCCCCAAATTTGCCCTTCTAAATTTTTTGGGGAAACATCCAAAATTTGTGCGTTTTCTGATTAAAAGAACCCCCAGCAGTGTTTTTGGGTTTTCTTCTGGTTTGGGGCAGAGTGAAAAATTTTGGGGGGTCCCTTAAATTTTTGAGGGGTTTCCGGAAAAGCAAGCCCCGGGTGAATACAGCCACCGGGGGTTTGAAAAAAGAATGAAAAAAATGAGTTCTCAGTTTAAGTGAAATGCAAAGGAGGAGGAGTAACCCAAACCCGGGGGAACCGGGAGACCCATTTTTAAACCCAGAAACAGAAGAAAAAGGGATCCGGGTGATAACCAGACAGTTTTTGCTAATAAACACCCTTTTTGCAAAGTTGCTTGTATTCACTGTCCCCCTTAAAATTCTGAAAAACCATTCAATGAAATAAAATAAAACCCCCTTTTAAAATGAGGGGATTTAGGGAGACCCCCGATTTGGTAAAAAAAAAAGTATCACCTGCAGACACAGGCTAGGATTTTTAAACAAAAAAAAAGGGGTTTTTTCCCCCCTTCCTCCTCCTTTAGGTCCATTTTTCCGCCTTTTTTTTAAAAAGGGAAAGAAAAAAAAATTGCACAAACCCGGCATTGTGAAAAAAAGGGCCCCTAAAAGTAAAAACAAGGTGTTTTCAAGTTATTCTGTGTTAATTATCTTTTAAAATTGCTGGGGAGCTTTAGTCTTAAAGGCCCCACTTCAAACCCCCGGGCATAGTTTAAATTTATTCTGGAACCTGTCACAAGGGAGAGAAAAAAAAAGGGAACTTCATACGTTTTTTTTTAAAATTTGAGTTGAAAAAGAAATCAACATTTTGTGGAAAAGGGCCCCTTAAACTCCCTTATTAAATACCCGAAGGGGGGCCAAAATTTTTTAATCAGTTAACTAAATAAAATTTGGAAAGGATTTGAAAAATAAAAGCAAAAAAAATTTAGCGTTTTAAAACCACTTTAAAAAATTAAAATTTTAAAATTGGCAGTTTTTTTTCAATAGTCTTTCTTAGTTTAAAAAAGAAAATTGGTTAGAAGGGAGGGCTTTCATTTAAAGCTGGTTGAAAACATACAAATTTTAACAAATCAAAAAAATTTTTCTCGTGGGGGATCTTTATAATTAAAAAGGTCCCGTTCAGAAGAAGTATTTTGAATTTGTTCTTTATGGGAAATTCAGAAAACATACTGTTTTTAAATTTAAAACTAACCAAGGAAAATTACTTTGGTCAAAGTGTTAAAAAACAAAATTGCACTTAACCCTTGAAAGCCAGGCTTTTTTTTACTTTTACCGTTTTTTTGAAAATGGAAATTTTTGTTTTAAAACTGCAAAAATAAAAACAGAAAAATTTATTTAAACAAAAGTCACACAAAACGGTTTTATTTACCCTTTTCTAACTCCCCAAAGTCCCAAAAAGGAAAAATTCTTTGGACTTTAAAAAAAACCCCTTAGATTTGTAAATAAAGGGGAAAATTAAAAAGGCATGAGTAAAAGGTTTTTAAAAAAGGCGTGAGGACTAAATTTCCCCTAGTGTAAGAGGAAGTTTCCTTTTCTTTAAATTTAAAAAAGAAAACCTTTAAAATTTTAAATTCCTTTCTGTATGCCTCAGCATGGATAGAAAATAAACAATTTGGCCCTCTTTTTTTCCTCCCAAAAAAAAGGGCCTTTGTTAAAAATAAACCAAGATCCATTTTGAGCAATTTAAAGGGGCATTACCAGTGAAAATCATTGATCCCTTTGTTTTATGGAGCTTCTTTTAAAAAGGGGAAAATTGCCCCTATTTCAACATATGGCCCCAAAAAAAATTAAATTTTCTTTAAAATCTAAAAAAATTTTTAAAAAACCCTTTTTTTTTTTTTTTTTTTTTTTTTTTTTTTTTTTTTTTTAGGGGGGGGGGGGGGGGAATTTTTTTTTTTTTTTAAGGGGGGGGGGGGGGGGGGGGTGGGGGGGGGGGTGGGGGGGGGGGGGACTTAGCCCTGAACGAAAAAAATCTTTTAAAACGTAAACCCAACCTTACATCCCCTTTTTTCCTTTTAAACCAAATCAAAAAGCCCAAATTTTTTTTTAAAACCCTGTACATACTTTGAAATTGTTTAGAGGAAAACCGCATCCCAAACGGCCCTTCAAAAACATTGCTTTTTTAATTTAAAAATCTTATTTTCAAAAAAGAAACCCTTTGGGGGAAAATGTTTTTTTACACATTATTTCTATTCATATTGCTTTAAATTCTGTTTTCTATTTAAAAGTCAATCTGATAAAATGGTGCACTAGGGAAAACACAAACCCCGACTGGTTTCCAGCCATATAGGACTGCATCAGCATGTACTGTATTATTACTCATATGTAATCTTTTTTACTTATTTGTGTATATTTTTTAAGATGCATTTATGAATCATTGCTGATTGCATTGTAAAAAGAGAAGAAAAACACTTTGCAATTTTTTTCAAATTTTCCCTTTAAAAAGTGTCCTGGAAAATTAAAACGGGTGCCGGGGCAACTGGGAAGACTAAGTGTTTGTCTGGTCTGTAGATGAAAGGAAAAGTTTTTAAGGCCTTTAAAAGGAAAAATGAACTGCCTTTTTTTCCCCATGAAAATTTTGGTTTTTGAAAAGGGTTTAAAAAATAGCTTTTTGTTTAAATAAAAGTTTAAAAAAAGGAAAAATCAAAATTTGAAATTTTTTTTTGAATAGACTTGCTTTCCAAAAAAAGGGTTTTAAAAATACAATTTTGAAAGTCTTAATTTTTTTACTTTCCCAAAGAAAACTTTTGGAAAAAACAAAACTTTTTTGGGGAGCATCCCTTTTAAAATTGGGAAATTCTAATAAAAAATTTAAGAAAACCCAAATCTTTTCCCAATATCCTATAAAAATGAAAGCCAAAAACTTGAGCTTTTTCCCAAAATCTCTGCAAAATTTTTTTAAAAAATATTTATTCTCTTTCCTTGCATGCTCTTTGGAAATAGATTTGCTTTTTAAATACAAACGCTAACTCCACATTCAGTTCATTAAAATGTTTCCCAAAGTTCGTTTCCCCCAAAACAAAAAAAACATCAGCTCCACCCTCCCACTCCCAGAAAAAAAGGTTTTAGAATTTAAAAATTTTATGGACTAAAAAATTCCCCCGGGAAAAAGGGGGTGTTGCACGCAAAAAACGATGCCTTTTTTAAGTTAAATTAAAAATATTAAAATATATTTTATTAAGTTAATTTTATTTCAGTTTATTAAAACGTACACAGGTTAAAAATTTTCCCAAATTAACATTTTTTTTCAAAAATTCACACAGGTACCAAAATTTGTTTTTTACTTACATTTTAAAAAGAAAATTCCCGGGGGAAAATACAACCCTAAATTTTTAAAAACCCAAAAGAAATTGGTTTTCACTACACTCCAGAAAGGATTTTGTCACATTTGGTTAAATTTTTTTTATTTAGCCAAATGCAATTTTACACCAAAAGGAAATTTTTTTTTGGGGTTTCCCAGTTCACCAGTCCCAAAATTTTGGCTGCCCCAATTTTTCTACATTGAAATATGAAAAAAGGGAAAAAGCCATCCCTTTTTTTCTACAGCATTTGAGAGAGGGTTTTACGGGCCTTCATGGACTTGGGAATTCTGTAACGGCGACGGGGGACTTCTAAAAAAAGCTTTTTCTGGGGCATGACCCGTAAACCCAGGAAAAAGTTATTGGGGCAGGGAAAAGGGGGGAGCTGGATTAACCCCCTTTTTTGCGAATGGTGGATCCTGTGTTATCTATACACATTTTTGTGACCTTTTAGTGAAATCCTGTCTGTGCTGATAATGAGGAAACTGTGGAAAATTTGGATGGGGGCTTTTTCCAAACCCACTTCAAAACTAAACTGAGCCTTGAAAATGTGAAAGGGATTAATAAAGCCATGCCATTTTATATTACTGCCGACAGTTTATTCAAGTTAGATCGGGCGGGGCCTCACAACTCTTTTTTTAAAAGGCAAAAACCGTTATTTCAGCTTAATTGAAACCTCCTCAACCACGGGGCCCCTTGTATAATTTTAAAAAGTTTCTTCGAAGGATGACCTGTTGACTTGTAAAAAGAAAAGGCTTAACCTGAAAAAAACAATCATTTGCAATCCCAGTAAGATTGTGGCCAAAAGATTTTAAATAGGCCTCACCTCTTTCAAGACAGGTAAGATCAGACACCTACCCATTTCTAACTCAATTACCCATTTTGCTTTTTAAACCATGAAAACCTTTAAAAAAGGGAAACCACTATCTCGTTTATAGTTTGGGGCGAAAGGGAAAACAATATGAAGGCCTTTACCTCCATTTGCTCTTTGAAAAGGGATGGCTCCCCAAGCTGCCAGCCTGGGGCCCTCCTAAAAAAAAAAGTCAACTTCAAGTCGGCCAAGAAAATCAAAAGCCACATGAAACGACTTTAATTGGGTTGGGCGAAAATTAAAACTCGCCCAAAGCCCTTTGGTGGAGGCCCCCATAAAGGTGATTGATTAGAGGGGCCCCCTTCTCCCCATACCCCCCATCACTATCTTAAGGTTTGACTCTTTTTCCTTTAGCCCCCCTTTAGGCACAAAATTCGGTCCAAAAAAAGGCCAATGCACTCTTTTGGCTTTTTCCTCTCTTTCGCTCGGGGCCCTCCCTTTTTTCCCTAAAATTTTTTAAACAGCCTCCAAGGGTGGAAAAACAGGCGGCCCCTGTGGGCCCTTCATCTTTTTGGCATCTTCCCTTTTTCCCCCCTCAGGGGAAAAAAAGGGGTAAAGTCCCCCAAGGGCGGGTTTACCAATTTGGGGAGGTAAAAACAGGGGGAAAGAACAGTTGAACCCTTTTTTTCCCTTTGCCCCCCTGGCCCAAAAAGGGGTTGTTTAAATAGGTTTTAAAATTTTTTTTCAAAAAAAAAAAAAACCTACCCCTTTTTCCTTCCATCAACCCACTTATCTTTTTTCGTTTAGCCCCTTCCCTTTTTCTTTCAAATAAAACCCCAATTTTCCCCCAAACCAAATGGTAGGAGAGCACAGGAAAGGCAGCCTGCTCCTCTCGCTCAATCCTCCTGGCTTTCTCTTCCATGTCGCTGTCCCTCAGGTTCTCACTAGTAAACCCGCAGCTTTTGATACAGGGACCATCTAGGACCCCCTTTTTCCCCTCTCTTTTTAGGATACTTTTTTAAAAACACCTTAGGCCCGGCAAAAGGGGGCCCTTTTTTCCTTTTTAAAATTTTGAAACCCCTCATTCCCCCTAACTCTGCTAATTTTGTCCCTTTACTTTTAATGATCTTTAAAAAATGGGCACCAAACCCACTGGGCTGAAACTGCATTTTGGGAAAAAAAAGAACCAAACGACTGACAGGGGACCCGGGGAAACATCCCACCGTTGGGCCGCAAAATCTTCCCCCCAGGTTACATAGTTTGTAAGGCTGAAAAAAGACAGACATCCATCAAGTTCAGCCTATTATCCTACAATCTTAATCCAGAGGGAGGCAAAAACCCCCCTGAGGGGTAGCCAAAAAGTCTCATTTTAAAGGGGAAAAACTTTTTTCCCAAATTTTTAAAAAAACGGATCAACGACCCTTCTCCTGAAATCATAAAACCCCCAAAGACCCTTTAAGGGACAATATTATTGCCCCAGAAATGCATCCAGATCCTTTTGAACTCTTTTAGTGAATTCCTCATGACAAGTTCCACGGGGAGAAGTTTTCCCCCAGTCTCCCCCGCCCTTTTTTTAAAAAAAATTTCCCCTTTTTGTTTGTTAGAAACCCTTTTTTACTCTATACACAGGGGTGGTCCAGAAAAAGGGGGCACCCCTACATCTTAAAAATTTTTTTTCCCTGGGAAGACTTTCTACATGGACCCTTTTCATATTTTATACATATTTATTATATCCCCCCGAAACTGTCTTTTTCTTCTAAACCCAAAATAACCCTTTTAAATTTTGCTAATCCTTCCCGACTATTGTATCCCCCATTTCCCTTTTTTTAAATTTTTTATTTGGAAAAAATTTTGATTATGGAATTTTGTTTTAAGGAAAAACAATGTTCCCCATCAAGTTAAACTTTTTCCCCCTTTTAATACCCCCCATGAAACTTATTTTTACCTTGAAAAGCACGCCCCTCATAAACCCCCCATCCCAAATCATGAAAAACCCACTAGTGACTAGTTTTTACCATTCTGACTTTTTAAAAATCCCTTTTAAAAGGACACTGCCCTTTTCACACAAAGCCCTTTCCCCTTGGACTTAGACTTGCTTTTGAAAAATTTACCAAAAGAGCTTTAGCCCTTCAGCCCCCACAAAACGGGGAAAACCCAAAATCTGGGGAACCCCCTAGGTAAATTTTCAAAAAACCAAAAAAAGGCCCCTGGGGTTTAAGCCTACTTCAGGAAAAAACTCATATAGGGGTGTATCCCAAAGTAGGGCATAAAAATCACTTTCTTCCCAAATGAAAAGGGATCAATTCCCCGGTGACCCCCGGGGCCCCGTTGTTTGGGGAAAAGAAAACCCCCGCAGTCCTCAAAAAATGCCCAAAGGCCCCCTCGCATAGAAAGAAATCTGCAAACCCAAGGGCCCGCCGAAGAAAGCTCCATCCAATTTTTAAACTTCTGTATTTAAGGGACACTGAACAGAAAGGATTTAAAAGTTCCCAAATGTAACTGCACTCCTCCCAGGAACACCCACTCCTAAAGGCTTTCCCGGGAAACTCCGATGGGGGTTCCCAAACCAAAAGGGGCTGGAAGACAAAAAGGGAAAAAACCCCAAAAAAGCCCCGCAGTGACCCCGCAACCAAAAATTTTTCCTATTTTACCCCAGATTTCCCCCCCCCAAACCTCCAAAAACATACCCCCTCCAAAAAATCCACAAACCCCCCTTTATTTTTCCAAAACCCTTCCCCTTTTTAAAAATCTCAGAGCTTCCGGGAAAACCCCCCCACATCCCTATCAATTTTTACTAAAGATATTAAACCTGGGTCCTCTCAATTACGCCATACCAAATTTATTCAAACAAATTTCCCCCATCAAAACCCCAATTGGGTAAAACCTCAAAATTTTCACAGGGCACAGGGGATAAAAATGCACCAACGGGGCCAGGGACCAGTCCCAAACCAGACTGGTCACCAGTGTTGCTTCTTAACAGTGAAGCTCCACCTCGATTAGTCTTTTCATCAAATTGAATTAGTAATAAATTAGGGGTGGGAAAAGGGGGGGGAGGGGGGTGTAAATAATAGTTAATAAAGAAAAGGGTTTTAAAAAAAAAAAACTCTAAATTCATGCTGACCAAAAAGGGCCCTTTAGTCTCACCAACAAAATTTTAAAAGAACTTGATTTATTGCTTTGAAAATAAAGACATAAATGGGGAAAAACTGAGACATTTCCCGGATGAAACATGACTGGGAGGTTTTTCTTACAGGGTTCCCGTTTTATTTAGAAAAGAATTTTAAAAATTGGAACAGGGGAAAAAATGTAAGGGCTTTTTTAAAAAAATCCTGTCTGAAGCTAACACTGCTGGAAGATTAAAAAAATAAAAAAAAGGAAAATTTTGATAAACTTAAAGTGTAATATCCCTGGGGGTAATAAAAACAATTTTTTATTTGGGGTTTTGCTAAAAAGCCACCAAATAAAACCCGAACCCCCTGGAAGATGTATTCCTCAAACAAATAGATTAGGGTGGCTAATCGTAATTTATGGGTTTTTATTTGGTTTTTTTCAAATACTCCTAAATTTTTGGGGGAAACTGAAAAAGGAAAGGGCTCTCCAAAAGGAAACCGGTTTTTTTTTTTTTCAGTGACTAAAGTGGGGAAAAATTTCCCAACTGGTTTTAGGAACTGACTAGAGGAGAGGCCCCAAAAACTTTAAAATTAAAATAACAGAGGTTTAAAAGAATGGGCACCTGGGAAATAGTGACCAAAAATTATAATACATTTTTCCAATTAAACCTTCAATAGATTTTTGTTGAGGAGCCCAAAGAAAAAATTAAATTTTTGAAAAGGGTTAAATTTCAAACCTTAGAGAGGCCCTAAACCCCCTTTTATTGGGGGCAAAAATGTTTTAAAAAAAAACAAAAAAGAAAAATAAAAAAGGGAGATTTTTAAAATTAAACCCTTAAAAACACCCACTGTGAGCGGTACATTCAGAGAGGGGAAAAAAAGGGAATTTTGTCACCACCAAATTTTGCAAGTTCTCCCACTTAAAAAAAAAAGAGAGGCCTGAAATTCACATCATAGGTAGCCCTCAACTATGAGAGACAAAATGGGAAAACAAATCCAGAAAATCACAGTCTAATTTGGAAGGAATTTTTTTGCAAATTATGGTGGAAAATAAGTATTTGGTCAATAACAAACGTTCATCTCAATACTTTGTTATATATCCTTTGTTGGCAATGACCGAGATCAAACATTTTCTGTAAGTCTTCACAAGGTTGGCACTCACTGTTGCTGTTATGTTGGCCAATTTCTCCATGCAGATCTCTAGAGCAGTGATGTTTTGGGGCTGTCGCTAGGCAACATGGACTTTCAATTCCCTCCAAAGGTTTCTATGGGGTTGAGATCTGGAGTCTGGCTAGGCCACTCAAGGACCTTGAAATGCTTCTTACGAAGCCACTACTTCATTGCCCTGGCGGTGTGCTTGGGATCATTGTCATGCTGAAAGACCCAGCCACATTTCATCTTCAATGTTCTTGCTGATGGAAGGAGATTTGCACTCAAAATCTCACGATACATGGCCCCATTCGTTTTTTCATGTACATGGATCATTTTTCCTGATCCCTTTGCAGAGAAACAGCCCCAAAGCATGATGTTGGAACCCCCATGCTTCACAGTAGGTACGGTGTTCTGTGGATGCAGCACAGCCTTCTCTCTCCTCCAAACAGTTGTGTTTCTACCAAACCTACCGCCTGGTGCTGGGCTGCCATTCTGACCAACCTTGTATGGAATTTTGTCCTAAATCAACTCGCCACCTGCGGCTCAAATCAGACATGACGTCCTCCACACTATCTACCCTTCTTACTCTCTCTGCTTTTGTACACTGATTCCACTTCAGGGACTGGGTGAGGCTGATCAATGGGGCTTATGCAAGGTACTAACCCTTCAGCCAAAACAGATCCCTCCAGGAAGGGAACACACATAAGTTGAATCACTACTTTTTTTTTGTTCTCTTATGTCTCCGCTTTTCTTCTGCTGGGAGAGTATTATCACCAAAGGCGAATGCTTGCAGGTGTGTTGGAGACTCTAGCTTTCTGATATCTGCCAAGGGCCTACCTTCTGAGCCACTGCCATTGTGGTCTTCCTCAGCTGAACTGGAACAGGATGCAGACAGTGGTAAAGCCACGTGTTCCAGGGGGATTCTGCTGCAGGATACCAGCATTGTAGTTGAAAGTCCTGCTGTTCCTAAATGCTCTTCATCTGGCTCGGCTGCAGCTCCTTCAGCCTGCTGTTCATTGCTTTAAACCTTTACTGCTTTACCCACTTTCCATGACAGGGCCACTGTTGTTGATAATAAGGGCTGTCCGCTGTTTCAAAGCCATGGCCACTTTAACAAGTCTCTTTATTTCCGTGTTTATCTCCGCTTTTTTCTTTGCACCAACTCTCGTGCCATGCTGTCTTTTATGCATGAGCTCACCAATAGCAGTTGAAAAAGTTCTCCCAGCTTGTTCGTACTCTTTCAGGAAAGCTGCAATCTAGGAACCAAAGGAGTTTACTGCCTCATCAGACCACAGCATGCCCCACTTTGCCAATTACTGGTTCTCTCCCCAGTTATCCCACTTGGCACTAGATGTCCCTGGGAGGAGTCCTTGCCAGACGTAGTACTATATTTACTATTTTGCCGTAGGCAAACTTAAACTCTATCAGTTCTCTATCTGTTAAACACTAAAACGTAACTTTTATTATATATAACGCTTAACCTCTATACACACTATTTAAAAACCTGATCTCTCACCTTATCATTTAACCCTTTTTGCTTCTGAAAGAGGGAATAACTCCCTTTCTATTATCAAGTCTGGTGGAGCACCACCTATTAACAGGAGAGCCTTATAGCTATAGCAAATTACTAACTCCAGTAAGGGATCCCAAGCCTACCACCTGGGCATTCGTCCCCAATCTCATGGACACAGAACAACTAAGGCCCCCTTGTGACACCCCTGCAGCAGGTGACAGAGGTGAGAAATCACAATTTAAAACGTCATATCTGACCTTGTCGACATGTTTCGCCAGCTACCCTGGCTTCATCAAGGCTTAGAGGTCCGATCACATGTGGTCTGAGCTCACTTCCTTTTATATCGGTTAGTAAACAACCCATTCCCGGTGCTCACCAATTACCATCAATAATCCACATAAAACCCACTCCCCTTCCCGACGCCCTC
>JAODAL010026864.1:0-55959 GCA_025379985.1 Phyllomedusa bahiana
TAACAAATGCTTCCTTACTAGGCGTGACGGGTGGTTGGGGTCAAGGTTGGTCCATCACATCTTTGGCCCGGGGGACTCCATAAGAACCCCCATTTGCCCTTCCTGTGCTTCGTAAGTCGGTTTCAGCTGCTGTTTCCTGAGGCTGCTACTTCTTACCCGTGCCATGCATTGTCCCCGGATTTCCCAGTTATTTTTCTGATTTGGTTCTGCATGTGACCGCTCGGATTTTGACCCTTTTCCAATTGACGCTTCTTCCGTGTTTAGTTGTCTCCTGTTGTCTGTGTTTAGTTGTCTCCTGTTGTCTGTTTTTTTGGTCTCCTTTTTGTCTGTTTTATGTTGTCCCCCTTTGTCTGTGTTTATTTCTCCTTTTGTCTGTGTTTATTTTTCTCTGTTTTGGTTTAGTTGTCTCCTGTTCTTGTTTAGTTGTCTCCTGTTGTTCTTGTTTAGTTTCTCCTTTGCTGTGTTTATTGTCCCCCTTTTGTCTGTTTTTATTGTTTGTTGTCTGTGTTTGCTTTGGCATAAGCAGGGAACGTCGACCAGGTGTCGCCCACTGCTTACTGTCAGATTGGCAGGTAAGTAGGGCCAGTCGGGGAGGTCCTAGCATGTTAGCTCACTGCTTAGTCTTCCCGACCTGTCTTTCCTGATTGCAGGTTCCTAAGAGGTGCAATGTTTCTTTAATGTCTGTAAGGGGAATATCTCTCCTTGGGGAGAGCACCATATGGTGTATGGAGTTTTGAGGTTGCCTTTCTGCCCTCCACTAAGCATCTGCATATCACAAGGCATTATGGGAATGCAGCTGAGAAGCTCAAGCGCCCTTTATTGGGGTGTAAAAAAAATCCTCAATTTGCTTTGGGTCATGAATATTTTAAGAAGCAAAAGGTTTATTAGCCAACAATATCACTCA
Organism: Phyllomedusa bahiana; assembly: GCA_025379985.1. NCBI lineage: Eukaryota > Metazoa > Chordata > Amphibia > Anura > Hylidae > Phyllomedusa > Phyllomedusa bahiana. The sequence continues at coordinate 905 of JAODAL010026864.1, forward strand.
TCTTTTTAGACCCACCAGCCGTTCCCCTACCTGCACTGAAGAGAGGCAAAAAACCCGAAACAGCGTCTGTAGTTTATTTCTGGGTTTGAAAAATCCCTTTTGCTTTTTAAAGATACAGTGATAGAAACAAATTGAGGATTTGTTACATCCCCAAAAGAGGGTGCTTTAGCTTCTCACCCTTTCCCATTAAAGCCTTGTGATTGCAGATGCTTTGTGGAGTGCAATAGGCAATTTTGATTCTCCAAAGCCTATACGGCGCTCTTCCAAAGGAGGACTTCCTTCTGAGCCACTCAGTGCCTCCCACTCAGCCCAAGCCCCAGCATCGCTCTGCTCTGTACCTGACGAGGGCAAACACCAGCCCCAAAACGGCTGTAATGCAGATGGGAGATGCAGGCTTGCACCTAAATATATATCCCATTTGCTTTCCAAGACCCAGTGGGATCAAAAGCAAATTAAGGATTTGTTACATCCAATAGAGGGCGCTTGAGCTTCTCAGCTCCTTTCCCATAATGCCTTTTAATGTGTGTAGTATAATAAAGTAGATTGTGTGTGTGTGGTGAGGTGTCTTGTGATCCCAGCAGAGCCCCATTAGTAAACCAGAAGCACCAGGACTGACATAAGTGGTGTAAGATCCCGATTCTTCATCACTTCTGAGCTTGATACCAGATATTAATGACCTACATAGTAACTTTTCAGCATTGCTACATTGTTGCTGCGGCAACCACGGCCGGACTAGAACAGTAAGTGAGCGGCTACAAGACAAGAGCCTCTTATTTTAGACCATTAGGCTATGAAGGGAATTTGTCACAATGCTATCTGGGCTCTTGTCCTTTTTTTGAGCACTTGCAAAAAAAACCTCAAGGTCTGCAGGAGCGTCGGGCTTTATATAACAAAAGATCTGCACTGAAAAGCAACGTCAGTATCTGAAGTGTCAGGAGCTACAGGGAAGCTTGAAAGTTTGTGAACCCTTTGGAATCTTCTATGTTTCTGCATAAAACTGATCATGAACCGCATCAGATTCTCCAACGCCCTAAAAGTAAAGAAAGAGAACAAAATGAAAGATAGGGAGGAAAATGATCCAATATCACATATATGTCAGTGACAAAAGTATGTGAACCTTAAAGGGGTATTGTCCAGTATCTCATTTCAATACCGTCCTGCCTCCAGCACTTTCAGCCTGTTCGCTCAGAAGGAGGCGTGTGAGATTTGTTTGAATTGCATAAGCATGTGACCCACGCAGATGACATCACCGGGCCTTTCCTCTCTCTAGTCAAAGAAAGGTCGTTTATGTAAGCATGTGATACTGAAGGAAAAGTCTTTGCCTCCAGGCCCAAGGGACCCTATGTTCAAATCCCAGCAATACTCATTTATCGACGCACAGACCTGATAGAGGTTTATTTTTTTAATTTATTAGTCACTTTTTGACTAAATACAGAGGAGAACATAGACGGAGTAGAAAATGACAGCTCCCGGGTGTTTGAAGACACCAAGCAGTGCATTTTTAGGATGAGAGATGAAATGACTGACATGTGAGACCGAGACTGAGAGCTCACATTCCCTGGTCAAATCCCCTGGAGACGTGAGCTGTAAACAATGGATCACAAATGATCAGCTACACAAACAAAAAAAAAAACAAAAAAAAGTAAAAAAATAAAAAAAAAAAAAAAAAAAAAAAAAAAATAAAAAAAAAAAAAGAAAAAAAAGAAAAAAAAAAAGAAAAAAAAACAAAGAAAAAAACAAAAAAAACAAAAATAAAAAAAATAAAATAAAAAAAACAAAATAAAAAAAAATATAAAAAAAAAATAAAAAAAAAAAAGCGAGGGTGCAAGAATTTGTAATAATAGATGAAATGGTGAAATGTTCCTTATTTAATTTTGCAATTTTACCACATCAATTTTTTACTTCAGTGGCAAAACCCCTTTAAGGCTGGATCACATAAGGGAACATGTCAGGAACTAGTTTCAGTCAAAGTGGCATTTTCTCATCTGTTAATGCACTCTGAATGTAGTGAAAAGTTTTTTGTGCAATAAAAAATGACATCTAAACTTCCCCACCCGCTTATCCTGAGTGTTTTGCGCATTATGGTACTTAGTCTCATTAGTAATCCCCCAAAAACATGTATAAAGGCCATAGATAGGCTGGAAATAAAGAAGTCATTATAATAGCATGTCAGTGATAGAAACTGGGACTGATCCTGTTTTGGAGGACCACAGATCCCAGCAATACCTGTGCTGTGTCGGCTCCTGCTGTATGTAGAATAAAGGGTGAGAGCAGCAAAAATAAATTTCAAATTTAATGTAGTAAAAATTTAAAAATCTGAACATCATCATCAGTGGTTACTTCATGTAAAATTAGTTTTAGATTCTATTAATTTTAAATACATTTATAGGAGATATTTCTATATTTTTGGGATATTATATATTTTTATATTAATTTTATATGAAAACATTTTTATTAAATTTAAATAATTGAATTTTCTATAGTTTGATAATAATCAGAAATCACTTTTTATTATTGCACTGGAGGAAGGTGAGAAATATCAGACATTTTTGCCCATTACAGCAAATCCAGCTCCACTTTGACTCTTACCAGCCTTACCATCTTAGGGTCTGTGAAGATGCTGACGGCCGCTTAGTTATGTCCTTTTGGAGCAAGCCCGGCAGTGGTCTGGTGGGTCCACTACCCACTTTACCCACGCACCCGTTACATACGTTTTGCATTTGGAAAAAGCACCTGTTATCTAAAGCATGGCTCTTATAGCAGTCACTCAAGTGGACTGTCCTTCCAGGTAATACAGGGTTGCATTGGGTCTCCTTGAGTTGAAGCCACTCTTTGCAGTTGGAGAAAGCACCATTCATAAAAGCAGGGTATTACGGGGCACCAAAGGGGACTGTTCTTCCAAATAATAAGGGGGGCTTTTGAGTCCCCGGGGAGTAAAACCCCCACTCTTTGCACCCCTTGAAAAAATTCCTGGGGCATGTAAAGCATGACTTCTTCTGTGGTAACTCATGTGGACTGTCCTTCCAGGTTATACAGTGTTGCATTAGGTCTCCTGAAGTTTAAGCCACCCTTTCCACTAGGAGAAACCACCATTCAAAAAAAAGGCAGGGGCCCCTACATTGGTCCCCAAAAGGGGAAAACTGCCCAAAACCAAAAATAAATGGCTTGAGTCTCCCGGAGGTAAAAAAGCCATCTTTGCAGCTTAAAAAAAATTCCTGAGCATGAAGGAAATGACTTCTACAGGGGTTTCCACTAATTTTGGGACTGTCCTTCCCCCAATAATACGGTTGCTTGGGTCTCAGGGAGTTAAAGGGCCACTCTTTGCGGGTTGGGGAGAAAGCATTTTTCCCTTTTTAAACATGGCTCCACGGGGGTCACCAAGGGGAACTGTTTTTCCAAAAATCGGGGTTTGGGTTTTTGGGGTCTTTGAAATAAAACCCACTCTTTGTTGCTATAGTCAGGAGCACCCAGGCTCCTACTGGGGTTTAAACCAAGGGGATTTTCTTTTCCCTTGTAATAGAGGCTTGCAGTGAGTCTTCCAGAGTAGACACCCTCTAGCGGGGCCCCCTTTTCCCTAAAATAAAGGGTTTGCCCCGATAAAACCCATTTTCAGCCCGGGTTTTAACTGGCTCTTTGATTTTTGTTATATCTAACCCCAAAAATTTTTCCCCTTTTTTTTTTTGTGCACATAATTAAATATTGTATTATAGGTTTTAATTTGATTTTGTGCCAGATTTACTTCTTCCTCTACAACAACTACAGTATTAGCCTCCGACAATCTCTTTTCTTTCAATTTTCATTTTCTCAGTACATAAGTTTTTTTGGTATTGGAGTGATTAGAAAAAAAAAGAAAAGAAAAAAAACCCCTCCCTCTTCTTAAAGCCGTTGTTATAATCCGGGCGCATTACTAGAATTAGCTGCTAAGTCTCAAGGCGGAACTGCTTCTGAAAAGGGGTTCTTTTCACCGTTCGGTGTTTGAACGTTTCCCGCTTTTGCTGAAAAAGGAAAAATTTTCATAGAAAAAAAAAAAAAATAAAAATTTAATGGGGCTTTAGGAGGACACGTTTTCTGTGTCTCTCGGTTTGATAAATTTCCCTGCTGATAAGTATAGAGTTTTTGAAAAAAAAATTTAAGGGGCCCCCAGGGGGGGGGGCCCCGGCGCCGCCCCGGCCCCCCCCGGCGACAAAACCGCCCCAACGGGTTCCTTAATGTGCGACAAAAGGGCTGCTTTAAAAGGAAATAATTCATGGAATGAAAACGGATAAATGTAGATTTTTTATCACTTAAAAAGTTTTTTTTTTCCCAGCGGGGAACTTAAAAAAGAAAAGTTAAAAAAAAAAAATTTGAAAAAAAGAAAAAAAACTAACAAAAGATTTCCCCCCCCCAAAATGATAGAATCTATCCACAGGGGCCAACTCGGGGCCTCTTTTTCATTGGGCCCACTTTGGCACTTGCCCGGGGGGGCCCCCCAGGTATAGGGGCCCCCTGGTTTTTTATGGATTTTCCTGTATTACAAGAAACATAACCCCTTTAAACCCCTGTTGGTTTTTTCTTATTTTATGGGTTTCGTGTTTTTAGAAGTGAAAACAAAATAAAAACCGGGGGTGGAGAAGGAAACCAAAGGCTCCCTGCCCTGCCAATATTTTTGGTATGCTTTAGTTTATGCATTTATTTTTGGGCGGAACCCCCCGGCCCCTAAAACTGTTTTAAAACCCGGGTCTGGTCCAACTTCCCAAGGTTTGAGGGGCCCGCGACCCCAAACCCAAACCCCTTGCACCCCCAGTGGTTCAGGGGGTTCAATGCTGCTCACAGTTAAAAATTGCCAAATTTTAAATTAAAAAGGTGCAAATTTTTCAAACACTTTTCTATTCATGGGAAAGGGACGCTCGCCAAAACCCCTTTTACCACCGCAAAAAAGGCGCAGAGCCCCAAATTACATTGGGAAGGGAACTGCAGGGGTCAGGGCAAGACCACGGTCCTTTAAAAAAAGCTGATCAATGTGGGTTTCAGAAACCCAAACCCAATTTGATATATTTTGGGGGCCCACCCTAAGGATAAGCCCTTAAAAAGGGGTCAAACCCGCACACAAGGGGTCCACTGGGGAATTTTTCTTGTGCCCAATTTAAATGGAAAAAAAATTAATAATAAAAAATAAAAAAAATAAAAAGAATAAAATTTTTGTTAATAATTTTGCTATTATTACATTTTTGCAATAAAATTTTAAATTTTTATATTAACATTAAAGGGGTCTCTCACACAGGGATCCTGTTTATGTTAAAGATCTTTCAAAACCAAGTCACTTTGCAATATAATTTCCCTAAACAGTAAAAACCCCCTCACTTTTTAAAAGGGGGTTTCCTCAGCTCCTTTGGTCGTAAGTTTCAGATTTTAATCTCTCCCGTATGCCCTTTTTCAAGCAACCCGATTTTTTCCCCATAGGTTTCAAGGACCTGAACCTTTTAAAAACTCCTATGGCTTCCCGCACTGGGCATATCGCCCCTTTTTTCCCCCCACCTTGGGATTCAAAGTTTTTCTCCGAAAGGCTGCCAGCACCATTGCTATACGTAGTTATAGACCTTTTGCTTCTTTTTGAAGGCTTCCCCGCCCTGGTTTGCTATAGCTACCCGACCTTTTCAATCTTCCGTTTTTGGGTGCCAGCAAGGGTTTTTAAAACCCACAACCCGTTTTGCTTCTTCTTATAACTGCCACACTGGTCGCCCATAGCTACCAAAACCGGGTTAAATTTTTTCCTAAAGGCTGCCACACGGGGCACTATATTTCAGACCCGTTTAAAACTTTCCTGATAGGCTGCCAGCCCCTGGTCCCCTTAGCTACAGGGCCTGCTCGAAACTCTCATTTAAAAACTGCCAGCCTGGGGCCGCCCATAACTACAGCCTTTTCAAACACCAAGGCTTTGCCACACTTTTTTCTATAGCTACCGACCCTTTTAAAAAGACCCCCTGACAGGGTGCCAGAATGGTTTCCAAAAACAAAAAACCTGCTCGGTCCTTTCCAAAAAAGGGCCCCGGGCTTGGGCCTATAGCAAAAAACCTGGTTTTTCCCCCAGCAGTTTGTCACTACCCGCCAGAAAAGCCAAAAAAACATTGCTCTGAATTCCAAAAAAAAGGGAAACCCAGAAAACAGGGCTGATTAGAAAGAAAATTTAAGTAGTGAGAAACCCCTATTTTACATGTTCCTTTTAAAAGGGGTTTTTCCCCCGCTACAAAGATATATCCCCTAATGAGGAAAACACTAAAAATAACATTTTGTAACTGGATTGCTTTTCCCAAAGTCCACTTTGTATATTGATATGGGGCTAAATTGTCCTCTTAAACTAAATTTTTGCAGCAGGGGGTTGGGTATGCCCCCTTTCTGTGATTGGGTTATTGGGCATTTCAAATTTTGCCTGTTCAGACAAACCCCTTTGGGTGGAATGCCCCCCGGGGTGATTGGCCGGGGGGGGGGGCCGCACTTGTTTCAAAAATTTAAAGTGAAAAAATTTTCCTTTGATGATTGTGTTTGTTTTTAATAAGGGCTTGGATCAGTTCCTCTAAGGGATTTCTATGTAAAGGAAAATTTTGGGGAATTACTGAGTCTCTAGCTGCTAGATTTCCCCTCTCATTATATAATAAGCCCTTACACTGGGACAACCCCCCCCCCCCTAAAAACACAGCTTTTACAGTGTGTTCTAAACCCCCTGCCCGAAAAACAGGGGGGGGGGGGGGGGGATGTGCCTTTCTCACATTTTTTCATTACTTTAAAGGGGGTTTTTATGACGCTTACAGCAATGGGAGGTTTTTCTGGTTAAAAAAGGAGGGTTGTGGAGGGAGGTGGCAGCTCCCGCAGACATTGAACCATTGCGGGGGGTTTTCCCGCACCCGTGACACCCCCCTCCCTTTTACTTTCTAACACAAATTTATGATGTCACAACTCTTTTTGAGGGGGGGAACCTGCCTAAAGGGAGGAGAGGGCCCCCCTTTTTTCAGAGGGGAGGGCTCGCCCCCGGTTTTTAAAACTGAAAAAGACAGAAAAAGCTTCAAATCTGGAAAAACGTTTTTAAAAGAAAAAAAAACCCTTTTAAAAAAAAAAAAATAATAAAATAATAAAAATAATAAAATTTATTATTTTATTAATAGTTTTTAGTAGTTATTAAAAAAACAAAGTGTTTTTTGTTGTAGTAATGTAGGGAATATTTTTTCAATTTTTATTTTTTTATTTTTTTTTATTTTTTTCATGATTAAGTATGATTTTTCCCACTTTAAAGGGGGTTTTTCCCGGAGGAACCCAATCTCAAAAAGCCCAATGTAAACAAAAACAAGGGGCTGGGAAAAAGAGGGGAAAACGCACACAGCCAGAGCACAAAGGGTGCATTTTAAAGGGATCTGTGAAATGTTCAGAAATAAACAAAATGAAACTTGGGTTTTTAAAAACAAAAGACCAAAAAACCCTTTTTTCCCCCAGCAGCTTGGGAAAAACCCCTTTTATTTCTCTGTCATCGGGGTTTAAACCCGTGATCTAATCACACTTTCAACAAATTTATTTTTGTTTTACAAAAAAAAACATAAAGGCTAACCCGGTTTCCCTTTAAAAATTTTCAGCTCAGTCCCCCCTCAGAAAAAGAAGTCTCCTGCTCAAGGGCCCCCCTGCACTCTTTTCAGGCCTTCCCAATACAAACTTTTAAGTAACCCAAGGGAATTTAAAGGAACCCTTTTGCTCTCTCAGATTTCAATTTTGTTTAAACACATTATTTAGAAAAGTGATTAAAAAACCCCTTTTGGAGGGTCCCAAAACCCTCAACATTTTTATCTTTTCCAAAAACCCCCTTTAACACTTTAAAATTTTTTATTATTTTATTGTTTTAGTTAAATGACAATTTCCTATTTATCATTTTTTATTGCAGTTTTTTTCAGATACTGATGGCCTAAGGATAAGCCACACATAGATGTTAGCCAGCACTGGGAAAAGGGGGGCTGGTTTTATTTTTTTCAAAGAGGGGTACTTTGGGTTTTCAAATTTTCATCTATGGGTTTTTAATTTTTTTGCAAGAAAATAAAAGTAAATAGCGCAGTTTTAAAATATTTTTGATTATTAAACCAACCATGATTATTTTTATTAATTTTATTTTTAAAAGGTAAATAGAAGAAATATTTTTTTAATAGTAGTAGTGATATGAGAATTTCCTGTCTTTGTTACCATTATAATTACAGAATTGTTTCTGATGCTTATGGGCTACCTTTATGATAAGCCGTCCATACATGTCAACCAGCACATGAAGTGCTTCTAGTTTTACTTTTTGCTCTGTAGTGTTTGGTCCATGTTCTCTATTAACATTTATGCTAATAGTATGCAGATTAGTTGTTAACATTATTATTCTGTTTTATTTCAATTTTGTATTGTAATAATATTTTATCAGCAGTATGTCTGACTATTAAAATGTATGGTTTCATTTACTATTATTATTATTATTATTATTATTATTATTATTTTTGTTTAATTTTGTAGAACAAGTGAAAAGAGATTTTCCTTTTGTAATTACCCATCTAATTTCAGCATTGTTTCTGATAATAATGATCTACCTAGAGGTTAAGCCGTTTATGAGTGTTAACCAGCACAGATTTGGGGTCTTTGTTTTACTTTTTGCTTTTTGGTGCCTTGTATTCTACTCACATCTATGCAAACATTATGGCAAGTAGTTATTATTTTTATTTTTTTTCATAACAATTTTATTTAGAAGTTATTATTGTAGATTGTATTGCATTATTGTAGATTATTTCAGAAATATTCTTGATTAATAAACTTTATATAATAATAATAATAATAATAAAAAAATTAAAAAAAACCGGTTACTTTTAATATTGGCATTTCCACGGCATAATTGGGGGGACGTTTTTTCGCAAATTACCCCAATGTGAAGGGGGGGGCCCGGGGAGGGGGGGGGACGGTGAAGCGGAAGCCCCCCGGCCCCAAATTCATTTTTTCTCGGGCGTATACCCGTGAATAATTGAAAAACCCTTCCCCCCGGGCTCCCCCTATTGTGGAGGGGGAAGGGACAATCCAAGTTCTCTATGAAAACTGTGGATTCCCTAATGACTGGGGTATCTCACCCTTTTTGAGCGCAGACGCCGGAAAAACGGGGGGGAAATGTCCTTTTTTAAGCCTGTGAACTTAGACTTATTATTATTTTAAAAAATAACAGTAAAAAATAAAAAATAAGAACTTTATATTCTTTTTTCTTCTTTTTATTATTTTTTTTTTTTTTTTTTTGGGGTGTGGAAGTGATGTGAGTTTTTTTTTTAATTCTTACTACCATATTAATTACAGTATTGTTTCTGATACTGAATAAACTCCAAGGGGAAAACAAAACATAATGGGTTTAACCCCAAAAGAAGGCTCCCCCTTTTCACTTTTTGCTCTGTGTTTTTTGTTTTTTTTATATCTATGCTAGCTCTTCAAAATCACAAATTTTTTAATCTCCATCCACCAATTTCATTAATAAAAATAAAAAAGTAGTAGTAGTAGTTTATTATTAGTAGAATTATTATGCATTTGTATTGTTCTCTTTCCTCCTCTTTATTATTATTATTATTATTATTATTATTCTTATTATTATTATTATTATTATTATTATAATGTCGATTCTTTTTTCTTATTATTATTATAAACTGTGGGATGATATTATTATTAATAATAATAATATTGTTTTTGTGATTATTTTTATATTTTTATTGTTGTTATTTTTATTACTTTCATTCTCATTGTTTTTATCATGTTTATTATTATCATTGTTGTTACTTTCTATTTGTTACTTCTAATTGGTTCTTATTATTCTATCAGTCGTAATCATCAGTAATTTCTTGGATTATTGATCCCTACCGCATTACAACTATTTGTCGCCGCGGCTCTAGCTTTGTCCTCGTCGCTCCACATTGTTCATAGAACAGAATAGAAGACGCTGTGAGAATAATGTTTCTCCGGTGAACTGCTTAGCTTGGAATATTCCCTCCGTCGTGTTCCGAATTGATCTGTTTATTTCACTCTGGCAACTTCACAGCCGAATGTGATCTGCTTCCAAGGTGATTTATGAAATAATTGATTAACATTTGGTGTTTGCATCGGACTAAGTTGTCAAAAACGCGACAATTTTCTTCTACGGCAAATGGAAGTGACATCTATTTTTTTTTTTTTTTGAAGCAATAAACAGGAAAATGTTCAGTTCTCTCTCTGCCTGCGCCTGTGCGCTGCCAATAAAGGAAGCATTGAAGTCAGCTTAATTCTACATTAGTCATATGCCCAAATGGAGCTCAGCGCTTGTTTAAGAACAGACTCCGCTTCTTGTGTGGGGGAATGGAGGGTTTTACTACCTATAACACCTGACAGGTTCCTGATAAGTGCTCTCACAATATACATCATTCCCTGTAATCTCCGCTATGTCTATTATTGTGTCATTTGCTAAAAGAATGTAAGCATTGATGTACGCTTTAGAAGTGGTAAATTGCTTTTACGCGTTTTATTGCAGTCATATTAGCTCCATATATTAGGAACATCTGTCACCAGAAAGGAATCATGTATGAAATGCTCTGTCAGAGAAGAGATTATGTTGGCCTTGTGCAAGATGGAAACATTGTATAGAAATTAAATAGTCTTTATTTATGTTGCATTTTAACATCGGATTACTAAATATCAAACATCTGATAAACAACATATAAGTGCACTTGTAAGCAAGAGATTTTAAAGTGCAATTATCACATTTTCTTTATCTTTTTTTTTCCTGTTAATTCTAATGTATATTTTAAAATTTGTTACGTCCTTTCAAGGAAAAGTCTCATCGTTCTCACTTTCTTGCAGCTCCTTAGCGGAAAATTAAATCTGTAGATAAAAGATAAGGAGGAGGGGAGAGGAAGGGGTGCAGCTGCAGCTTCTCTCTGTATGTCTATTAGACTGCATGCTGTGAGAGGGGAGGAGGAGGAGCAGGGAAGAGACATTCAGCATAGCACAAGGTGCCCCTCTATGTGGTAGCTCTGTGTAAAGGATCTGGGCAATTACTGAGTCTCTAGCTGGTAGATTCAATCTCTCCTTATATAACACAGCCCTATACACAGCTCACCCCACCACCAAATAACAACCTTATACACTCTGCTTCCTCCATATAACAGCCTTATACAGTCTGCTCTATCTCCTGTCTGATTAAACGGGGTGGGTGTGGGGGGGGGGGCAGTGTGCCTTTCTCACATTTGTTTCATCCGTTCAGGCTGTATGTATTACTGCTTACAGCAATGCAGGTGTTCTGGTTACAAGGAGCCTGTGGAGCCTGGAACTGACAGCTCTGCAGCCATGAGAAGCATGCAGGAGGTCTGCAGAGCTGTGACATCCTCTCCCTTCCACTGTTAACACAGAATAATGATGTCACCACTCTGAAGAGAGTACGTCTGTGTCATTTTGCCAGTGTGTCTGTGAGATTGCATGCTGTGAAAGGGGAGGAGGAGCAGGGATATAACGTCTTACAAGCTTTACACCACATTTATTATGTATTTTAGACAGTTTCAGACGCTTCTGCCCCTAAAGGGATGGGACATCTGGAAAAGGGTGTGGTTTCTCAGAAATGGGCGTGGCTTAAATGCAACAAAACTGTGCCAGAAATTTGTTGCAGTTTCTGGTGTAAAAGTAAGCCAAAACTTAAAGTTTTACAAACTAACGTTCAAAACCTCACCAATTCTCAACACTGTATACTTTGGGGGCGCATTGAAGACTGTAGCATAAAGGGGGGAAGAAAAGGAGAAAGGGGAAACATAACACGGATGTCGGGGGTTGCCCCCCATGGCCCATTGACACAGTTACTTTGCCATGTGCTTGTAACCCCCATGCTGTGAGAGGGGAGGGGAGTAACAAGGAGACATTCAGCATGCCAAGGTGCCCTGCCCCTGAAACACCGGCACATGTCCCCCAAAACGCAAGCGCCTTTTTTTGGGTTTTTTTTGGGGAAATACATTGACACCAATTTTTGATGAAATGAACTGTAATATACCCAAAAATACACAATATACGCCGGACAGACACTTTTTAATCACCAAAAAGGGCATTTAAAATAAGTAGAATTATTCTGTGCCCTTTAAAGCAATGCACCCTTTGAGGGTAATTCCATACATAGTATTGATACGTTAAATTTCCTTTTATTACCAATGGCCCCAGAGGGGCATTACATACTTACCAATGATACGTCAGCGCCCCATTGCACAATGGTTTTTTTAGGCCATTTGTTTTTTCTTCAAGGATACCCCAAAGCCAATTTTTTAGAGAACATTTTTAATTTTAAATGCCAAAAAAGCGGCGGGGTGCAATTTTTTAAATTTCCCCATTTTACCCTTTTGCCAGTTGTCGGGACTGCATGCTGTGAAGGGGAAAGGGGGAGACAGGGAAGAAATACTCTAAGCATTTTTCACAATTGGGGAAACAAGGGCCCCAAAGGTCAATTTTCGCCCCAAAAAAAAAAATTCTTCAATTTTGCCCCCAATTTTTTTTTTTTTAGACAGTTTCAGATGCTTCTCTGCTTCGTTTGGCAAAGGGGCATGGCCTCGTAAAGGGGTGTGGCTTAAATGTGCCAAAAATGCCAGAATTTTGTCACAGTTTCTGGTGTAAAACTAAGCCAACTTATAGGTGGTACAAACTTAGACCAGACAGTGCTAGCCTGCACCAGATTTATCAACACTATGATACATGTGGCGCATTGCAAGACTGTCTGGTCTACCTTTACTCTGTGTTACAGTTAGACACTGTTGATAAATCTGCCCCGATCTGTCAGTGAGACTCATGCTGTGAGGGGGTTAGGAAAAGACCCAGACGTAGAATGAGTTTAACATGATATCATGTGGCTTCACATATAATGGCCACAACACATTGCTTATAAACCTAGTTACATTTTTACCTTATTTAAATTTTTAATAATAGATATTTGACAGCTCATCAGCTGCTCATTACAAAGTGATGCTTTTTGTGCCTAAGTTTGGAATGCGACTGTTCAGACATCTATAGAACAGGGCTACGACAGTTTTTTCACTCCATAAAACTGGCGCTGCCCCATTCGTACACGTCGCCCTATGTACCAAGAAGGCAACTGATAGACCCTGATTGGGTTATAGCATAATATTGCACATATAATTCCCATTTTCCTCTATACAGACAGAACAAATATGCTGCAAGATACAATTAGGCTACAAGACAAAGATATATGCACGCAATATAGTTGTGTTATAAGATAGCGGAAGTAAATATGTTACCAAATATAACTATAACGCAGAGTAGCGCTGCAATACAAAATAGTGGAGGCAAATCTGCTACTAATGTGCTGCACCATATAACTGTGCTGACAAGTAGCAGATATATTACAAAGGATGATATTGCCAAGTAGCAGCAGCTCCTTCCATTGTATAAAATATTCAGATTTAGGGGATAACATGAAATTAAAGTTGTGTGTCACCGAGCCCTGTTGACGTCAATGTTTCCAGAACGACTTAATAGTTCATTATTTAATTTACCATTTGAAGCGACTTTCTATTTCAAATGTACAAAACATAAGTAACGATTACACGTCCTAAAGGAAGCTGCAGAAATATCACGATAAGGAAACAATGTGATATAATATGTTACAAAGATAAGAACACGATGTGGTCGCCTCTCACCGGGGTCTCGCTGACACAGGGCTGTGGAGAATCAGCTGTCTTAACCAAGAGATGCAAGAAACCTCCAGATCAGTCCTGCCCTCTGCATGATGACCAAGATGTTGGGTTACCTGGACTCTTAGGGCAACATGTATGAATGGGGCTGCAGCAGAAGTCCGGCGTCTTTTCAGCCCAAAAACTAGCACAGCCCCGTTTGCTCTATTTGTAACCAGGTGCACTCCGATATCAGGCGCATTGTAATGGGGGGCGTGCATCATTTATCATTGTACTCGTTTGACTTATGTTATGTATGTAACCCCCCCTCAAATGTACAGCGCCCTGGAATCAATGGCGCTTTAAAATAAATAATAATATTCCAACGCTACTAATATGAGTAAAGGTGCCTGGGCACCAAAAATCATACATGTCGCCCATAGTGTAACTTGATGCAGGTTTGATATTTGCAAATACTTTGTAACCTCTGTATTAGCAGTTGCAGAGATTTGGCACCGGATATATCAAAGTAAAAAACCTCCAAGCATTTAAAGGGGTGCTCACACCATAGAATTTCATGGCATGTATAAAGGATAGGCTTTCAACGTCTGTTAGGTGAGGATCCCAACTCTGGAATGGGCTCCCCTGTGCTGGGAACTCCCATAGAGGAGAATGGAGAACACAGCGCTCCCCTGTACGGGGAACTCCCATAGAGGAGAATGGAGAACACAGCGCTCCCCTGTACTGGGAACTTCCATAGAGGAGAATGGGGAACACCGCACTCCCCTGTACTGGGAACTCTCATAGAACAAAATGGAGAACACAGCGCTCTCCTGTACTGGGAACTCCCATAGAACAGAATGGAGAACCCAGTGCTCCCCTGTACTGGGAACTCCCATAGAGGAGAATGGAGAACACAGCGCTCCCCTGTACTGGGATCTACCATAGAGCAAAATGGAGAACACAGCGCTCCCCTGTACTAGGAACTCCCATAGAACAGAATGGACAACACAGCGCTCCCCTGTATTGGGAACTTCCATAGAACAGAATGGAGAGAACACAGCGCTCCCCTGTACTGGGAACTACCATAGAACAAAATGGAGAACACAGCGCTCCCCTGTACTGGGAATACCATAGAGCAAAATGGAAACAGCGCTCCCCTGTATTGGGAACTCCCATAGAACAGAATGGACAACACAGCGTCTTATTGGAATTCCATAGAACAGAATGGAGAGAACACAGCGCTCCCCTGTACTGGGAACTACCATAGAACAAAATGGAGAACACAGCGCTCCCCTATATTAGGAACTCCCAAGAACACAATGGAGAGCACAGGATTCTCTCTCCATTGGGAACTCCCATAGAACAGAATGGAGAACACAGCGCTCCCCTGTACTGGGAACTCCCATAGAACAGAATGGAGAACACAGCGCTGCCAGTACTGGGAACACCCATAGAACAGAATGAAGAATGCACTGCTCCCCTGTACTGGGAACTCCCATAGAACAGAATGGAGAAAACAATACTCCACTGCACTGGGAACAGAGAACAGGCGTGACTGGTACTGATTCAAGACTTTCAGGGTCATTAGGTGATGATGCCGTATCCTGCTTATATGCCATCAACATCTATTGTGGGAACTCTGCTTTAAGCACTTCTGGAATTATAACACATCTTTTCATAAATCAACAATACAAGCAAAAATTAGAAACTTTGTAAAATATCTTTTTAGACAGAAATGCTTCCGTCTCTTATCATCAGCCTTGTTTATCCCTCTTCCTCTAAGTGAATCCATCCTACAAAGAAGAGGATCTTGCTTCAATGAGGGCTTATGTTACTTTTGCCAATGAAAGTCTATTGAGAGGGGAGGGGTCGGAGATGCAGAAAAACACCCAAATGTATATTGAGTCTCTTATCTCACCTTAGTGCTAGACTCACAACGACATTGCTTCTTTTTGCTGTCTTATGTTCTATTCACTGCTGTTTGTCTGTCAGAGTCACTTACTTTCACTTCCTCCCCCTCCCATCTCCATAAATTGCTATGGGCAGCTGTAACTTGAGCTCTCAGTAAAACAGGAACCTTGTCTTCTTGAGGAGATGGATTCCCTTAGTTATTTATAACTGAGTGAAGAGATAATAAAGCAGGAGAAGAGAAGAAAAGGAAATTCCAGAGAAATATTAACAGTCAATAGTTCCAGTCACTAATATAAAATACTTTATCTATTCTATTAATAAAAACTGTTTTCTAGTCAGGTTGGGGTTAAAATAGAAAAAAAAATATATTCTTCATTTAAACCCACTACTCCTGGGGCTGATTCATTGGTCATGTGATGCTTCTGTGCCCAATCACAGGCTTTGGTGGACATAGGCTCTTTATACACGAAGAAGCTTTGATTGGATGCAGGGTTATGTAGACACTGAATCCAACACAGCCAATGAGCAGCACCGACAGCAGCACCAGAGCTGAAATGGAACTTCTTTACTTCTATTTAATTCCTTTCCAACCAATGAACAGTTTTATTTTATTTTTTAATAAAATGGACAACCCCTTTAAAAGCTGCTGAGGAAAATGTTGCAATAGCTTTAAAACATGCATTAGAAAGACAGCCTGGACATAGCAGGCCTATGGACACGGGGAGCCTGCGGCTGCCCTTGAGGGGGAAGAGCAAAGAAGGAGCGGCAGAATGTAGGATGGGCCCCAGGATCATTCTACTGGGGGGCCCCAAGCATTAACACCAGTGGTGGAGCCCAAGAATCACCTCTGCTGGGGAGCCCCAAGAATCACCTCTGCTGGGGGGCCCCAAGAATCAACACCAGTGGGGGAGCCCAAGAATCACCTCTGCTGGGGAGCCCCAAGAATCACCTCTGCTGGGGAGCCCCAAGAATCACCTCTGCTGGGGGGCCCCAAGATTCAACACCAGTGGGGGAGCCCAAGAATCAACTCTACCGGTGGGCCCCAAGAAACAACTCCAACAGTGGACCCCAAGAATCACCTTCACTGGTGGGGACCAGGAATCAACTCGTCCAAAGAGCCAACTCCTCTGGTGGCCCCCCAAAAACCAACTTATCTGGTAAACACAAGAATTAACTCCACTGGTGAGTCCCAAAAATCATCTGTCCTATAGATGCTTCAAAAATTAACCCCAATGGAGGATCCCAAGACTCAGCTCCACTGGTGGCCCCGAGAATGAACTCCACTGTTGGGCCCCAATAATCAACTCCATTGGTAGGCCCCAAGAATCAACTCCAGTGGGAGACTCCAAGAATCAACTCCATTTGTGAACCCTAAGAATCAACTCCACTGCTGGCCCCAAGAATTAGCTCCACTGGTGGACCCCAAGAATCAGTTCCACCGATGGGCCCCAAGAACCAACTCCACTGGTGGGCTCCAAGAATTAGCTGCACTGGTGAGCCCCAAGAATTAACTCCACTGGTGGGCCCCAAGTATCAACTCCACTGATGGGCCCCAAGAATCAACTCCCCTGGTCATCCCCGAGAATCAACTCCACTGGTGTGCCCCAAGAACCAGCTTCACTGGTGATCCCCAAGAATCAGCTCCACTGGTGGCCCCAAAAATTAACTCCACTGGTGGGCCCCAAGAATCAACTCCACTTATGGGCCCCAAGAATCAACTCCACTGGTGGGCCCCAAGAATCAACTCCACTGGTGGGCCCCAAGAATCAGCTCCACTGGTGGCCCCAAGAATCAGCTCCACTGGTGGCCCCAAGAATCAACGCCACTGGTGGGCCCCAAGAATCATCTCCACTGGTGGGCCCCAAGAATCAACTCCACTGGTGGGCCCCAAGAATCATCTCCACTGGTAGGCCCCAAGAATCAACTCCACTGGTGGGCCCCAAGAACCAGCTCCACTGGTGATCCCCAAGAATCAACTCCACTGGTGGCTCCAAGAATC
The DNA here is from genome assembly GCA_025379985.1 of Phyllomedusa bahiana. NCBI lineage: Eukaryota > Metazoa > Chordata > Amphibia > Anura > Hylidae > Phyllomedusa > Phyllomedusa bahiana. The sequence continues at coordinate 18,464 of JAODAL010026864.1, forward strand.
ACCTTCACTGGTAGGTCCCAGGAATTAGCTCCACTGGTGGCCCCAAGAATCAACTCCACTGGTGGGCCCCAAGAATCATCTCCACTGGTGGGCCCAAGAATCAACTCCACTGGTGGCCCCAAGAATCATCTCCACTGGTGGGTCCTAAAAAATCAACTCCACTGGTGGGCCCCCAAGAACCAGCTCCACTGGGTGAATCCCATAGAAATCAACTCCACTGGTGGCTCCAAGAATCCCCTTTCACTTGGTAGGCCCCAGAATCAGCTCCACTGGTGGCTCCAAGAATCAACTCCACGGGACTGCCAAGCTTCTGGTTCACCATTTTTTGTGCCCCCTGTGGTTGGGGTTTTTTTTGGGAAAATATAATCTACAGAACAAGAGAGGCCTCAGCAATGGGACATCCTGGGATTATTTTCAGGGGCCCTTGTAGCAAAAAGGGACCATCAAAAGCGGACAACCGCTCTAAAGTACTAAACCAACTAGTTTTCGATGGTAATAACTGACCAAAGTAGCCCACTCACTGCGCACATCCAGCAAATGTCACACAAAGTCATTTCTTACAGTTCCGTTAATTCTGGGTAATTTTCTCAGCAGAAAAAACAACTTTCTCTACTTCGGAGCGGCAGAAAGTAAGGTGGGCCCCATGATCATTTCTACTGGGGGGGCCCCAAGCATTAACACCAGTGGTGGAGCCCAAGAATCACCTCTGCTGGGGAGCCCCAAGAATCACATCTGCTGGGGAGCCCCAAGAATCAACACCAGTGGGGGAGCCCAAGAATCACCTCTGCTGGGGAGCCCCAAGAATCACCTCTGCTGGGGAGCCCCAAAAATCACCTTGCTGGGGTCCCCAAGAATCAACACCAGTGGGGGAGCCCAAGAATCAACTCTACTGGTGGCCCCAAGAAACAACTCCAACAGTGGACCCCAAGAATCACCTTCACTGGTGGGGACCAGGAATCAACTCGTCCAAAGAGTCAACTCCTCTGGTGGCCCCCAAAAACCAACTTATCTGGTAAACACAAGAATTAACTCCACTGGTGAGTCCCAAAAATCATCTGTCCTATAGATGCTTCAAAAATTAACCCCAAAGGAGGATCCCAAGAATCAGCTCCACTGGTGGCCCCAAGAATGAACTCCACTGTTGGGCTCCAATAATCAACTCCATTGGTAGGCCCCAAGAATCAACTCCAGTGGGAGACTCCAAGAATCAACTCCATTTGTGAACCCTAAGAATCAACTCCACTGCGGGCCCCAAGAATTAGCTCCACTGGTGGACCCCAAGAATCAGTTCCACCGATGGGCCCCAAGAACCAACTCCGCTGGTGGGCTCCAAGAATTAGCTGCACTGGTGAGCCCCAAGAATTAACTCCAATGGTGGGCCCCAAGTATCAACTCCACTGATGGGCCCCAAGAATCAACTCCACTGGTCATCCCCGAGAATCAACTCCACTGGTGGCCCCAAGAATTAACTCCACTGGTGGGCCCCAAGTATCAACTCCACTGATGGGCCCCAAGAATCAACTCCACTGGTCATCCCCGAGAATCAACTCCACTGGTGTGCCCCAAGAACCACTTCACTGGTGTTTCCCCAAAAATCAGCGCCACTGGGGGCCCCCCAAAAATTAACTCCACTGGTGGGGCCCGAAGAATCAACCCACTTATGGGCCCCAAGAATCAACTCCATGGGGCCCCAAGAATCACTCCACTGTGGGCCCCAAGAATAAACTCCACTGGGGGGCCCCAAAAAATCACTCCACTGGTGCCCCAAGAATCAACGCCACTGGGGGCCCCAAGAATCATCTCCACTGGTGGGCCCCAAGAATCAACTCCACTGGTGGTCCCCAAGAATCATCTCCACTGTGGGCCCCAAGAATCAACTCCACTGTTGGGCCCCACGAAATCATCTCCACTGTTGGGCCCCCAAGAATCAACTCCACTGGTGGCCCCAAGAATCACCTTCACTGGTGGGCCCCAAGAATTAACTCCACTGGTGGACCCCAGGAATCAATTCCACTGGTGGGCCCCAAGAATCATCTCCACTGGTAGGCCCTAAGAATCATCTCCACTGGTAGGCCCCAAGAATCAACTCCACTGGTGGGCCCCAAGAATCAACTCCACTGGTGATCCCCAAGAATCACCTCCACTGGTGGCTCGAAGAATCACCTTCACTGGTAGGTCCCATGAATCAGCTCCACTGGTGGCTCCAAGAATCAACTCCACTGACTGACCCAAGCACTCTGGTTCAACATTTTTTGTGTCCCCTGTGGTTGGGTTGTTGGAAGTATAATCTACAGAACAAGAGAGGCCTCAGCAATGGGACATCCTGGGATTATTTTCAGGGACCCTTGTAGCAAAAAGGGACCATCAAAAGCGGACAACCGCTCTAAAGTACTAAACCAACTAGTTTTCGATGGTAATAACTGACCAAAGTAGCCCACTCACTGCGCACATCCAGCAAATGTCACACAAAGTCATTTCTTACAGTTCCGTTAATTCTGGGTAATTTTCTCAGCAGAAAATACAACTTTCTCTACTTCGGAGCTGAACAATGCAAATCGGTTTACTTCCTCTTCTCCTGAGAACTCGCAATTTAATTTTGGAAACTTTATGAGATGTAGACAAAAGCAAACAAAGACCACACAGAGAGATTTCCCAATATACTGCTCGGTGTTTACCATATATACAGCAGAACCTGGGCTATTCTTCCAGAAGTGTCTGCACAGGAGAAGCACTTACAGGAGGTGGGGGGGGGGGGTTATTATTTATTCAAATATAGGGCAAAATTAGAAAGTTTTCTTAGAAATCGCATGTGGTCTGTTTAGAAGTGAAACCTTTATGTTACAGTCGGCTCCGCACTTATAGCTCCGAACATCAAAATGTGTCTTTTGTAAGGAGCCGTGGGCACCAAGAGGCTGAAAATACAGAGCAATTATGATCAACACCGGAGCACGTCCGCACGCTATTGACACATACAGGAAACTTGATAACATACCTTGAAGGCTAAACATTATTGCGAAGGTGTGGGACCAAAACCGGACACAACCTCCCCCAATAATCTGTCCACCCAGGTTCAATGTTGCAGCAGGAACACAGTCAAAAACCCTTTAAGGACACAAACCCCAAGGGTCCCTTTTACCACAATTTTAAAAGGGGAAACCCATCACAAGATTATGGCCCCCCCTTTCTTGGGGGCAGCCCAAGCAATGACAGACCTGCTGTTTCCAGCGCTGGTCCCCTTTTTCGGGAAAAAAAATTTCCATCAAAATCGGGTAGGGGGCCAAGGGGGTTTTTGGAAAAGGGCTTTGTTTTCATTTTGTTTTGGAAAAGGGGGCTGGGGAGGCTTTTATCCAATTCCCCCTTTTTTGCTCTTTTGGGGGGTTTTTTAAAATTTTGTTTGGGGCCCCGGGTGGAAAAACCCCGGTTCCCCCGGGACGGGAAATCCCAAAGAACCCAAAAGGAGAACACAGAACTCCCCCGTATGGGGAAATCCATAGAGAAAATGGAAAAAACACTGGCTCCCCTGTACTGGGAACCCCCTTTTTCCCCATTGGGAACCCCTAAAAGAAGGAGAAAAAATGGTCCCCCTGACGGGGGAAATCCCCTAAAAAGAATGGGGGAAAAAAAAGCGCTCCCTGGAAAAAAAATTTGGGGAAATCCCAATAACAAGGAATGGAGAAACCCCAAAAACCCCCCCATTTAACCTGGGTGGGGAAATCGCCCCACAAAAGCAGAATGGAAAAAAAAGCGCCCCCTGTACCCGGGAAATCCATAGAGGAGAAAGGAGAACCCCAGCGCTCCCCTGTCGGGAACTCTCCCTAGAGGGGAATGGAAGGGGAAAACAGGCTCCCCTTTACTGGGAAAACCATTTGAAAAGAAAAGGGGAAACCCCGCGCTCCGGAATCGGGGAAAATCCCAAAGGGGAAAAGAATGGAGAACCCCAGGGGCTCCCCTGTACGGGACTCCCATAGAAAAGAATGGAGAACAAGCGCTCCCCTGTACTGGGGGAAAAAACCCCTAGAGGATTAAAAGGAGAATCAGCGCTCCCCTTACTGGAAAATCCCAAAAAACAGAATGGGGAACACAGCCCCCCGCAGTCTGGGAAAAGGTAAGTGGCATCCTAAAGGGGTGGGAGAACCCACCCACAAACCTAATAGGAAGTGGCATCCTTGGAGGTTGGTTTGAGCCACCCCCGCCTAACGTAAGTGGGAACCTAAAGGGGGCAAGAAGAGTTAAAGCAGCTTTTTTGGGGCAACCCCTTTTGTTTTTTATTGGGTAGGACAATGGGGAAAATTTTTTTTTGCCAGTTTTTTTTTTTTTTTTAAACAAAAGTTACCAACTTTTTTGGGGTTTAAACAGCCTTTTTCATCTTTAAGCTTTTTTACATTGAGTTTTTGGACAAAATGAGGGGAAGGGGTTAAACAAAAAGAGGCCGACCCCATGCATCCGGAAAAGCTGTAAATAAACTTTTTGCCAGAGAGTGCCATTAAATTTTTAAATTTTAATACAGTTCCTTTTGGGGGCATGTGGACGCTGAAAGATGTGACAAATGTATTATACCCTTATACATTATGAGCAAAAAGATGTTGGGGCAGATTTATTAAAGGGGTGTTCTTATCATGCTGTTTCATAGAACCCGCCTTCCCAGGGGAATTCAGAAACCCCACTGTCTGCTTTAGGCTGTGGGGGTTTTTCTACAACAGGTTTTGGCCCTATCACTCGCTATTCCCCCAGCTGAAACCCGGTCCCCTTTTCAACAAACTTTAGGCCCGTTCATCCCTTTTTTTAAGGTTTGGGGGGGTTTTTAAGCTTTTAGGCTCAACATTTTTCCCGTTAAGGGGGGTTGGGGGTTCTACAGCCCTTTAGGGTCTCTCTTTTCCCGTCCAGGCAGTGGGCAGGGTTTTACAAACTTAAGCTCCCCCTTCCTGGGTTTTTGGCTGTGGCGGCAAAAAGCTCAGGCTCCTTTTTCCTGTTCAGGTTTTTGGTGGTTTACAGCTTCAAGCCCCCACTTCCTGTTCCCGGCTGTGGGTGGTTTTTAAGTTTTAACTCCCACTTTCCCGTTTAGGCTGTGGGTGGTTTCCTACCGGGTTCAATGCTCCCACTTTTTGTTCGGGGTGTGGGTGGTTCTACAGGCTTTTAACTCCCACTTCCTGTTTTTGGCTGTCAGCATTTCCCAAAGCTTTTAGGCTCCCACTTCCTGTTAAGGTTTGGGGGGGGGAGGTTTTTTCAGTTTTTTAAAACCCCCTTTTCCCACTTCCCCTTTTTTCAGGCTGTTGGGGGGTCCCAGCTTAAAAGGGGCTTTCCCCCTTTTTTGTTCAGGGGTGTGGGTGGGCCTACAGCTTCAGGCTCCCACTTTCGGTTTTTGGGTGTGGGAGCCTAAAACTTCAGGCTCCCACTTTCTGTTCAGGGCTGTTGCGGTTTTTATTCCTTTTAACCCCAATTTTCCCGTTCAAAGGGGTATATAATCCAGGCACACCAATTAAAGTAAGTATGTTATTCCCGGGGGTTTTAAAAAAGCCAAAAATTACTAGTCCGCCTAAAATTTTCCCATGTATTTGGGGCATCGAATGAACATGTTTAAAAAATTGTGCGGGCCCGGGTCCACACTTAATGCACTTAAAAAGAAATTTTGGGAAAAACTGGTTTTCATTATTTCTGGGAACCCGGCCCAAAAAAATTGGGAATGTGGTCGAACCTGAGGGGTTTAAAATTAACTAAGGGTTTTCTTTTAAGGGCAAAAAATTGCCCCTTAAATTTTTAAATTTTTTTTTCCCCAATTACAATAAAAAAAAGTCATTTCTGTTTAAAATTTTCAAAAAGGGTTTTAAAATTAAAATTATTTTTTAATTTGATAATAAATTTATAATATAAAATTAATAAAAAAATATATAAGATCCCAAAAAGAGTTAAAAAAAAATTTCCCCATAAAATAATTTTTTAAAATTTATATCGTTAAAAATTAATTTTTATCATTAAAAAAATATAAAATTTTTGAAACCAATCCGGAAAACAAAATCCGTTCTCAATCGTGAAATTTTTCCGATTTAAAGCGGGGTGTCTAAGGGGATTGCAAACAAAACGCACCCGGCTAAAAGAGAAAGCTGTTAAAAATAGCATGCATGAATAAAAACCCTATGGCAGGGGATCTTGCAACGTTTGGCACCAAAACCCCTAAACAAACCTGGCTGTCCCTGGCTCTTGCTGTTTGCCCAAATACACGTGTTTTTGTGCATTTTCTAATGCCCCCCACATTCCCCTTTCCGCCAAACCCCAAAAGTGGGGCCCTTCTCAAACCCTTGGGAAAACCTTTAAAGCTTACTTTCACCACTTTCATAAATTCCGGGGCCGAAATTAAAAAAACGGGGAAAAAATACGGGAAAAAAAAGGTTTGAGGAAACCAATTTTCATAAAATTCGCCCAGAGAGCATGAATCAAAACCCCGCAAGTGCTCTGGGGGAGACATTGGGGGGGAAACCCTCTTTAATAAACAGTAAACAATCATTAAGCAGAGATTTTGATGATTTTTTTTTCTTTTTATTTCATTTTTTGTCTCACTATCAATATTTTTATTAAATAAATTTTGAAATCATGCAGTTTTCACTTTGACCACTAGGCCAAATAACAATTAACACAGGATCGGGAAACCCACCAATCCAAAAGGCGAACCCCCCCGTTCTGTAAAAAACACTTCTCGCAGTCCCCTTTAAAAAAGGGCAGGCTTACACTGACGGGAAAACCCCTTAAAAAATTTTAAAAACCACAGGATCCCCCAAATCACTATAGACTGACACCTCCTTTCGTAGAGATCCACTTCCCGCATCTCCTTAACACAGGCAGGCTTACACTGACAGTAACACCTAAAATACAGTTTACACAGGGACCCGGGATCCAACATTCCCTATAGACTGACAACCCTTTCGTAGAGAACACTTTTTTTCTGCAGTCTCCTTTTTCCACGGGCGGAATTTAACACTAACGGGGAAACCCCCTAAAAACAGATAACACGGATCGGGAAACCCCCTTTTCCTATAGATTTCCCACCTCCTGTTTCTGTAAAGATCATTTCCCCTGAAATTCCCCTTACCCACAGGCTGGAATTACACAAACAGAAACCACCTAGGGATTTTAGTTTAACACGGAGGAAACCCACCATTCACAAAAGACGACCCCTTTCCTTTTTCTGTAGAGACCCAATTTTTTCCCCCGGGCCAGTTTTTCCTTATAAAAAGGGCAGCTTCCACTGACAGGGAAACACCTATAAAATGGAAAACACAGGACCCCCCATTCACTAAAGACGAAAAACTCCTTTTTTCTGTAGAGATAAATTCCCCTGCATCCCTTACACAGACGGGGATTACACTGCCCGGGTTTTAACACCAACACTCCCGTCCATTTTAAAAAGGGGTCACCTCCCCAACTGCTCGTTAACATTTAATTTCAAACAGCCAACCCACATGGGGGCAACTCAGTGCTTTTAAACCCATTAAACAGGGCCCAAGCCCAATCCCCTGCAGTTCAAATTTAAAGCATCATTATGGGAAAAAAAGGTGATTTGATTGCCTTTGAACGTGGCATGGTTTTTGGGTTGCCAGAAGGGCTGGTCAAAATATTTCAAAACTGCTTCAACCCCCGGGGGTTTTTTACACACAAAAAAAACCATCCCCCTGGGGTTTTAAAAAGAGAATGGCCCGAAAAAAAAAAAAAAACATCCAGTGAGCGGCGGCCTGGGGGCCCGGGAAATTTCCTTTTTTATGCCAGAGGAAAAAAGGGGGAATGGCAGCCGGGTTCGAGCTATAGAAAGGCAACAGGGGGACTCAAAAACCGCCCTTTTTTTTACAACCAAGGTGGGGCAGAAAAAGCACTCTGAATGCAAAATACGGCCAACTTTGAAGGCAAAAGGGCTACAGAAATAAAGAAGACCACCCCGGGTCCACCCCTTCCCAGCTAAGAACAGGGAAAACTGGGGGCCCCAAATTTGCCCAAGCTCATCGAAATTGGACAGAAGAAAAAGGGAAAAAAATTTTCCCTTTGGTCTGATGGGTCTCGTTTTCGGGCTGCGCCCTTTGGGAAGAAAGGGGTTCAGAATTTGGCGTCAACAACAAAAAACCCGGGAACCTTTCCTGCCTTGTATCAACGGTTCAGGCTGGGGGGTTGGGGGTGCCCCAGGTGGGGGGAATATTTTCTTGGCCCCTTTTTGGGGCCCCTTGGTCCCAAAAATTGGGGCATCGTTGCAACACCAGTTGAATCTGTGCCAGGGAAAATTTGAGGCAGTTCTGAAGGCAAAAGGGGGGCCAACCCTTACTAGGCATGGGGGAAACCTAATAAAGTGGCCGGTGAATGTTTTATTCAGATAAAAACAGGGTCAGGTTTCCCCCATTCATATAGACCGACAACTCCCCTTTTTTGTAGAGATACTTTCTTGCAGTCTTTCCCCCAAACACGGCATATTTAAAACTAACAGTTAAAAACCTATGGAAAATAGATTTAAAACAGGGTCCCCCCATTTACTAAACTGGAAAACCCCTGTTTTTTGTAGAATCACTTCTCTGCGCCTTCCCCCATCACCCGCAGGGTTTCACTGACAGTTCACCATAAACAGATAACCGTAAAAGTCTGGAGGTTTTTTCTGCTGGGTCACCACAGGCGATGGCGGGAAGCCACACCAGGGAGTGGGAAAACTAAGTTTTGGGCCCGATTTTTTCACCAAAACCCGCCCCAAACGGAAAGTCTTGAGCGGCGGAGTCCATCAGGTCACTACCACTGGGGTGGGGGGTTTGTTTGTGCGGCCCAAGGGAAAAGAAGTACAAAATCGGCAGTCATGCTCTTTGTCGGGGACAGGCAGGAGGTCAGGACAGGGGCCCCTGGTTTTTTAGATTTAACAGGCCCAAAGGGCCGGAAGGGGGCTCTGGGTTCCCTGGTCGGGAAACGTAGGCAGAGGGCCGGGACAACGGTAAAAGGGAAAACAGGAACACCTGAACGGCTTTATCCCAGGGGGTATACCCCAAAGGGTCCGGGAAAGGGCCGGGAGGAAGAGGGGTGGACTTTTAAAAAGGGGCAGGCCCGGCAAAGACCCCAAATTTCCGGCGCACTGCCCCTTTAAATTTTTAAAAAACCGGGCCCGCGCAACCGCCCTAGGGGGGGAGCCCAAACCCCCCGGGAACTTTGGGGACAGGGCGAGCAGGAAAAAGTGGCCGGGGGAAGGGGGGAAACCCGCCGGGGACAAAGGGACGGAGCGTACCCCGAAACCCAATGTGCGGGACGGGGGGCCGCTGGGGGGGGGGGAGCATTTCAAAGGGGGCGCCGGCACCCGGGGCAGGGGGTCCCCAGGGGGGGTCCGAAAAAAACACTGGGGCCACCATTTCACTATAACTGACCCTCCTGTTTTTGCAAGAGGGGGGTTTTTTTCACAAATTTCCAACAGTTTCACACTTTGGGGTATTGGAGAGGGAGAGTCCCCCAGTAAGAGCACTGGCAGTTTTGGGCCAGGGGGCCCCGGTTTTGGGGGAATGGTTATCCCCCTTCTCTCCTGCCAAGGGGGAGGAATAACCCAATGAAGGGGGAAATTTTAAAAACAGCTGGGCTCCCTTTTGAGGTCAGGGGGGCCTAAGGGCAAGAAATAAACCCGAAGGAGAGTGGGTCTGACAGTGTAGAGGAACAAACAAGTGAGGTTTACTCTGCAAACACCCCCAGCAGAGGGAAAGGAAAGGTTGGGTCCCCCCCGCTGAAGGAAAACAGAAGCTGGCAGCACAAGGGGTCCCAAAGATCAAGAGACCCTGGGAGGAGCGCACCCCCCCCCCCCCCCCCTGTCTTGAAGCCAGCAGCTTATGCAAAAACCCCCGCAGAGGAGAAAAGGGCAGTAAGGAGGAGTGGGAACAACAAACCACAGAAAGGGACCTGTCAAAAAGAGGAGAGGCCAGACCCGGGGAAATGGGGACAAAAAGGGAGGGGAGGGGAGCAAAAAACCCAGGTGTTCCCTATTCCAAATATACACCACCGGCCACTTTTTTTGTACACCATGCAGAAAAGGGTTGGCCCCCCCTTTTGCCTTCAAAACGCCTCTTTCTTCGGGGCAAAATTCAACAAGTGCGGAAAGCATTCCTAAGGTTTTTTGGTCCATATTGACGTGGCATCCACTTTTGCCGCGATTTGTCGGCTCACATCCGATGCAAATTTCCCCATTTCACCACATCCCAAAGATGCTTATTTGGTTTGAGATCTGTGATGGGGGGCCCTTTTTAGTACAGTGAACTCTTTGTCATTTTCAAAAAACCAGTCGAGATGTTTCCCGCTTTATGACATGGCGCATTATCCTGCTAAAGTAGCCATCAGAGTTGGGTACTTGGGGTTTCAAAAAGGGGATGGACGGGTCAGAAACAAAACCAGGTAGGCGTGGCGGCAACGATGTAAATTGGTACCAAGGGGGCCCCAAAGGGCCAAGAAAAAAAACGGGGGCAAATTTGATCACTTTTCCCTTTTTAAAAGCTGAACCAGTCTGCCCATTCTCCTTTGACCTTGACATCAAAGGGGGATTTCCGCCCACAGGACTGCCGCTCCGGATGTTTTTTTCTTTTTTGGCCCATTTTTCCGTAAACCCTGAGGGGGGTGCTGAAAACCCAGGGGATCAGCAGTTTCGAAATACTCAACCACCCTTCTGGGACCAACAACCATCCCGTTCAAAGCACTCAAATCACCTTTCTTCCCCAACTGATGCCGGTTTGAATGCAGGGGAAATTGTCTTGACCATGTCTACATGCCAAATGCACTGAGTTTGGCCATGTGATTTGGGTGATTTGAAATTAAGGTTAACGACAGTTGGACAGGTGTACCTAATAAAGGGGCCGGGGGAGTGTGTTCTGAGACTGCAAGGAAAACCTGTGTGGGCCCAAACATGCTCCAGTCCCCATGCATGCAAGCCCTGCACCATTTCCAGCACCAACAACCCTTTTCCAGCCATGTTTCCCTCAAGTAAAGTGTGGGCGGGAAGCCAGCAAAGGACCATGGGCAGCCAACCCAAAATAGGACGCAAAGACCGGAGGCGCCGTGGCAGGGGAGGCGACCCCCGGGATTGGAGGGGGGGTGGGAACTGCCCCTGGTTCAACGGAGTTTCTGCAGAAACATAGGGGGTAAAACGTCCAGGTGTGGAGACAAGGGATTTTGGAATGTATATTGTAAATGGAAACGTTTCCCTAAGCATTAGGGAAATTTCTGTTGTAATTGAATATTGTAGATTCAAATTTAAAAAAAAGTAACCTTAAATAGATAAGCAAAATTAAATGTAACTTTTAAATAATGAAACTATCATTTTGGTTTTAATCACTGTTTCAAATATGTGTAGCACTTTTATTTTTAGTATCTTCTGAATATGTTATTCGCTAGCGCTGCTTTATAAATAGACGTTACCTTGATCCAACCCCCCGCTTGAGAAAGGGGCGGCCTTCCCCCAAAACGTCGGTTTGTTGCATTTGGGGGCACAGACTACCGCTAGGGTTCAGCTATCCGCTAACGGACACACAGATTCTGGGGTCTGCGAGCCAGTTTGTGTAACCAGCATTCATCGTTTTTCCAGGTTTTTACTGCCCATTAACAAAGTATTGAAGATTTTTTTAAAATCAATTTGGGGTGCTATTGCATATGTTTAAATTAAACCCCCTTAAGGCCCAGCCTGTTTTGACCTTCCCACAGCCCAATTTTTGAAATCTGACATGTTCAATTCAGGGGAAAAACTTTTGCATTTTTCCCATCATGTGATTCAAACTTTTTCTGTGACACATTGTGCTTTAAGTTGTAAAAATTTTTTTACCAAAAAAACCTTGTTTGTTTGTAAAATTCAAAATTTCTAAAAAATTTGGAAAAATTTGCGATTTGAAAGTTGCAAAATTTCTCGTGAAGGGACAGATAATTTTCACCCAAAATAGTTATAACTAGCTCTACCTAGTATATAGGTTGGCTTAATTTTTAAATGTCTTTTTTTTTTTTTACGACATTAGGGGCTTAGAAATTTTGTAATTTCTCACTTTTCAAAAAATTTTGCAATATACATTTTTTTAGGGACCAGCCCAGTTCTGAGTGGCTTTGGGGGGCCGTGTTGATCCCCCATAAGTGAGCCATCTGAGAAACTAGACCCTTAACGTATTTACAACACTTTTGGGAAAGTTTGATAACCCTTCAGATATTTCACAGAATTAAAGCAAAGTGGGGGTAAAAATTTCAAAATTTCTTTTTTTTTTTGCGTTTTTTAAATTTTTATCCTTATTCCGGGAATCGGTAAATGTGACTAGGTAAATCAACTTAATATAATTCCCCCGGGTTTCTTTTTTTAGAGATATCCCATAGGGGGCCCTAGTGATTATTTGGCTAAACTAAGCCCCAAAATAGAAGGGCACCTATTACTCTGGGGTCTCATTTTAAATACGTTTTTTTTTAGGCGCCATTTCGGTTTGGGGACCCCAAGGGTGCTAAACTTAAAAAAACCCCCCTAAATAGATGGCTTTGGAAACTCACCCCCTTAATGATATACCAGGGGTGCTTGAGTATATAGCCCCCACAGGTGATTCACAATTTTTTTTTGCAAAGGCTGTAAAAATTTAAAAAAAAAATTTTTTTTTTCAATAATCTGCAATTTTGCTTAAAATGTTTTTTTATACAAGGAACCTAAAAAAAAAGGAAAAACCCCAAAACTTTTTTTAAAAATTTTTCTTCCAAGTTGGGAAATTCCCCCCTTCAGTGGGGGGTAAATTGCGTTTGGGGCAGGGCGGGCCCGATAAGGGAGGGAGCGCTTTTGGGCTTTTGACGCAGATTTTGGTGGGGCCATGTCGCATTGCAAAGTAGCAAACGGGGCGAAACCTTTCCAGAAGTCCCCCCAATTTTGGATTCAACACCCCATAAGGGTTTCCATCTAGGGGTTTTTACTGTGATTTTGGATGAAAGTGTTCCATAGTTTTTTTTTAGCATTGGGCAATAAAAATGGGGGGAAAAGCAGTTCGGTCACTTTTTTTTGAGTTTCAATTTTACAGTATTCGGTGCAGTGTAAATGATGTGATAACTTTTACTAGGGGGGAAGGTTACAATTACAATGATATGTTTTATAAAGGTTTTTTTTGTTTTTTTACTTTTACACAGTAAAATACGTCTATAAAAAATTGCGTTTTTTTGTTGCCATTTGACAGCCATAACTTTTTTATTTTTTCGTGTGCAAGGGGTAGGGCTTTTTTTTTGCGGGGTGAGTTGAAATTTTTTTTGGGGACCATTAGGGGGCTAGATGCTATTTTACTTTTTATTAAGGTTTTTTTGAGTGTTTTGAACAAAATACACATTTTGGGAGTGTTTTTTATTTTTTTTTTTATAGCGGGCACTGTACGGTATATATGACATGGGTTTCTTTATCACAGGGCAATCAAATTTCTTGATACCCCAAATTTTTATTTTTTTTTTATGTTTTTTTTTTTTTTTTTTTTATACAATAAAAACACTTTTATTCAACAGAAAAAGTTTTTGCAGCCATAGTCTGAGAGCCCCTAACTTTTAAATTTTTTTTGTGCTGGAGCGTGTAAGGGACTTGTTTTTTGCGAGATGGTTGGTTTTTTTTGTAATTTTTGGGGGGGCAAAGGGTTTTTGATCGTTTTTTTCCCTTTTCGTAGATCCAGCGTTTCCTAGTTTTTGCACCCCATGTCGCGTAAAAAAAGGGGTTAACCGGGCCCCCCCCCCTCCCCCGGGGCGATCGAGGCGGGGCCCACGCTGCGGGATGTCAAGCTGTAATTACGTGACACCCCGCCGACGCGCGAACTCTGCTTTAGAGTTCCGCGATCCTCAGGACTATCCATACGTCCGGTGGTTAACCCTCAAACGACTGGGATGGATACGTCTAAGGTCGTTAAGGGGGTTAAAAGCAAAAAGCTAAAAAGAATATTGTGGTATACGACTTTTTTTATGAAGATTTAAGGGTATGGGCAAACGGGGATTGCCTGTGTCGGGATCGAAAAGCATTATTAAAGTGCATTTTGCTATGAATTGAGCAGTGCTGAGCTCCCCTGCCTGCAGCGTGGCCCACAGCGGGGCAAAAACAAGAGGAGTGGAGCAGCAGCAGAACAAAACCCAAGTGCCGGGAAGTCCAGCCAAAGGTATTAAAAAAAGTTTAAAGGGGGGGCCCCGGGGCCCAAAACAATTCACAAAAAGCGTAACCCCGAAAACCCCCAGGGGGAAGGAGGGGTGACCTAATACAAACTGGGGGGGGGGGGAATGGAGGCAAATGACTCCCCTGTGGTTGCCGTGTCTAGAATTGCTTTTTTTTCTAAAGGAATATGAACAGTGCAATAATGACATCTTGTTATTTCAAAGAAAAATTGTATGATAAAAATTTAGATAAAAAATGGCAACATCTAGAAGAAAAAAAGACCCTTCACAAAAGAAATTGAGGAAAATGGGACAGAATCAGGAAATATGAAAATGAGGAGAACTCTGATATATGACAATTGGTGGAGTATTCAAGGAAAAAACTTTTTTTAAATCGAACGAGGAGAGATTTAGGGAGATAGGGGGAGCAAAATAATGGAGTAATCAGAGGAGAGGAAGAGGATGAGGTGGAATAGAATGGAGACGGAGGGTGGGACATTTTAGCAGGGGACCTGGGGCCATCGGGGCCCCCTCACAGCCACATCCCAAGTGGACAGTTGACGGGAGCCCCCACAGCAGGATGGTGGCGCTCATGGAGGAGGAATGAGCGAATCTGGTGACCCAGTGGGGTACTTATGGAAAGAAATCGTTTGCAGCTAGAGTTTCTCCTGTCAAATCTTCAAAGGCTTTTCCATTTGGGGGACGACCTTTCCTGAATAAAGGGAGGGGGAAGAAGAAGCAAAAGAAGGGTTGGCGGTGAGATTTCTAGGTTGGTGTTTGTATCCCTTTCCTGAGAAAACCAGTAATGCAGAGGGGGTGACCGGAGAGGAACTAAAGGAGGGGTCAGTTGGGGGTTGGTCTCGGTTTATAGCCCCATAAATTGTAACTGGCCCAATAAATGTTATACTGATCCGATAGCATAAGAGTTCTCCTAACTGGTGGTAGCGGGGTACAAGCTGGTCCAGAAAAAAGTGTGAAAGGAAAAAAATGGGGATACAAATGCCAATGGAAAATGTCCGAGAAAATTTGGAAAAAGTATGGAAGGAAAAAGCAGTAAAGATGTTGGAGAAAATTGCATGAGGGAAAAAAATGAAAACGTCAGCGCAAATGAAGCAAACAATGAAGTGATTAGGGGGACAAATGGTGGAATGAATGGGGGGTTGATGAAGGTAGGGTTTGGGGGGGACAAATGTTTGGAATGAATTGGGAGGGTGTGAAATGATGGGGTTGAGGGGACAAATGTTGGAATGAATGGTAGGATGAATGAAGGAGGGTTGGGGGGACAAATGGTGGAATGAATGGAGGGGTGAATGATGGAGGGTCGGTGGGGACAAATGTCTGAATAAAGAGTGGGGTGAATGAAGGAGGGTTTGGGGGTACAAATGTTGGAGTAAGTGGTGGGGAAAAGGATGGAGGTTTTGGGGGAAAAATGTCGGAATAAATAAGGGAATGGATATGGTGGGTGGGAAGGGCAGTATGAGTGGCGAGGATTAAATTCTAGGGGTGAAAGATGTTTGCGGGGTAAGGAAGGAAAAAAGAGTATTGGAGACTGAGAGTGAATGAAGGAGCAAGTACAAGTAGGGATGGGGAGGCTACCGGCCCACCTGCACCCTCGGCTGCAATAGGCCCCCCATCCTTAGGGACAGGAGGGGGCGCAGTTATGCAAATGTGGCGGCTGGGTGGGGGTTGGGGTAGGTCTTCCGGACCACCACCAGTTGCCGGGAGTGAGGAGGATCAGCGTCGCCTCCTGGAGGCCCTCAAGAGAGGCGACCAATCAGTCACCATAGAGTGAAGGGAGATTTACCGTTGTCCTTTTGGATAGAGGAGGCATGGGCTCTCTGCCTTCCGGAGAGCAAAGGACACAGGAGGAGAAAGTGCCAGGCCACCTCTACAAACTGGGAGGGAGCATCAGGCGGATTGTCGTTCCGTTCAGAAGGGTAGGCAATGACGCGAGCCCCGATAGTTATGGTAGTGGAGCTCCTGTTTGGGATGGTAGTTCAGAGTATCAGGACATTTTGCCTGATACATCCTTACTGGGTCCTATATAATGATGTGAGCTTCTTGGGGTCGAGGGACTCGAACTTTTCTTCGGGTCCGCTATTAGCTCAAACGTCTTCGCACCGGTGGCGGGTTTCGTATGCCCATGCGATATCCGCCAAAATAATGTTAAGAGTGACGAATCACTCTCTTATGTAGACATAATGACCTGGCTAAGCAGGTACGGAGAGGTGGTTCAGTTCCCAATAAGAAACATGGACGTGGGACACAGTATCTGGTTGGAGCCCTGGACTTCATGGTCAAGCTGTGATAAGCAGGTAACACCGTCAATCACATCCCATCCTCACTTTCCTCGGGCAGTGGCAGAATCCTGGTCTTTTACCCAGGGGCAGCCGAAGCTCTGTCCACAGGTGTGGCGGACCCACACACTTTTTGTGCCCCCAGTGCAAGGGCGCAGGTTTATGCACTATGTTGGGGGTAGGTCATTAGCCACATCTGTGACAGGATTCGCTCAGGTAGTGACCTGTGTGGTGACTTGGTCACCCCTTTAGCCGCTGCCTTCGCTCCTTCGCCAACAACCCCGTGTCATTCGGGCCGATGGGTGAGAGCAAAGGGCAATGAGGACGTGGGATAGGTTCAGTGAAGGGATATACAATGGCGAGGGAGCTTAAGGGGTCAGAATGAAGAAAATGACAAACTGCAGCACATATACGGTGCATGGAGGCACGTTTCAAAAGGAGAGGGAGTGGCTTCCCGGACCCCATGGCCCAGGTGGTCTAAGACCGTGAATCGGAATCGACCTGCAATGTAGTTGAGACCCTGAGGGAAAGTGACATAGAGGGAAGAGACCAGGAGGATTGGAGGACAGAGGTGGGGAAAAGCCGCCCTCCCTGCAGCTCCCATCACCTAGGGAGCGAAGAAGGAAGCGATGTAGGCGGAAAGGGAGAGCGACTCACGAAACCGAGTGCAAGGAAGGGGAGAAGGAGAGAGAGAGTGAGCGACTCTCTGTCGCTAGAGTGGGATCACTCCACTCCCCTAACACTAATCCAGATACCGGGCCAAGGAAGGCACGGTAACCCCCTCTGATTGGGTCGCCAATAGGTATGAAAGTCCTCGGTAGCCCCCAGCCTCATCGGTGGTGACTGAGGAAGGTAGGACGATGTAGAAGAAGGCCGGGCGGGAGAGACCTTCAGGGAGCGATGGGTATTGCCCCTGAGAAACCCCAAAAGAGGTTATTAAAAATAGTTAAAAGACCCAGGGGGGTAGAAAGTCGGGGAAACGAGTGGTGGAAAGGGAAACAGTGACAACAGGGGGGAGGGGGGGTGAACACTGTAAATATGGATATGTCGGTGATGAGTCTAAAAAGGTAGTGAAATCCCCATGACCAAGATGGGGGAGGGGAAGTGGGAGTGTTAAGAAGAAGGCTGTCAGAGCCCGATACCAATGATGGTGGCACCAACCTGCTGACGCTGGCAGTTTTAACGTTGCCAGCGTATATAAAATCAGATGTGGGCTAGATTTGCGGCTTTTGATTTTCTCAGCTGTGATTGAAGATGACATCTTGTTTTGCTTGCAAGAGGACAGGCTGGACATACTTGTCAGATCATACAGGAAAGCTGGAGGGGAATGGAGGGTTGGTCCCTCCTATTGGTCTCTTGCGGCTCGAGCCATATGCGGGGGGTTCGGTGGTACTTTTTACCGCCTGAGGGTTGAATGCAGAGGGTGTCAATCTCGAAATGGGGAGGTTTATGATCTTGATGTCGTCATGAAGGACAAGACTTAGATTAATCAATATCTATGGGTCACAAACCAATGGGATAGGAGAAAAGTCTCTTCGCATGAAGGTTAAGCTCTTCCTTTTTACGAAAAGGATCTCGGCACTCGCCCCCCCCCTTTCGGAGGGGACTTCAATGCCGCGCAGCGATGTCCTCAGATAGGGGAGGTTCCGGTGGTGTGGGCTGACGAGGCGTCGTGCTGAGTCCACATAAGGGCACAACCCAGGCACGGGGGGTTCACATACATATAGGGGTAGTTGATGGTAGGTCTTGAATAGATAGGGTTTAATTTAGGAGGAATCATGTCTCGACGCCCATTGTCGGTGGTTGTGGTAGATTTCTTCGACGTCACTGTATGATTTTGTTTTCTTTTTATGTTTCAGAGACCTCTCGTATGGGGAGAGGTTATTGAAGAAGATGATTCGTCTACTCCTGGAAGAGAAATGGAAAATTAGACAATCCTTCGAGGACTTCCTTCAGAGTCAGGTACCTATTACTGGGCCTATGTAGAAGCAAATCAGAGTGGTGGTAAATATCAAAAGTGAAGAGAGCTGCAAAGTTCTTTCCACCAGGACCTAATTCCTTTAGGCAGTATGAAACAGGGACCGCCTGTATCAGAGTCTGGGGGAGGAAACTCGAAACAGGTAGATCTCGACTGGTGGTAGCCGTGAGGAGGATCTCCAGGGTGATGTCCTTACTATGAAGATTGTCAGTATGATAGATACACATCCTTGGTTTTTGAGAGGGATTTTGGTTAATACCGCTCGCGGATCCCTACAATAACTGCAGGATGTCAGTAGGTTGTTGATGGGATGACGGGCTAAAAAAGACAGTACAGGATCTCTGAAACGAATCCAGATCGAGGATCCTGGAGATCGTTAGGTCCTTCTACTCACATTCTCTTGGGTAAGAGGGAACTAGATCGGGACAAAATGCTCGGCTTTCCTGGGATGTTTTGAGGCCATTCCTGAACCAGGAAATGAAAGCCTACTCTCCAGATGTTTTTGACAAGAGAGTTCAGAGAAGGAGGATGTGAAGGGGCGATTTGAGGGCTTAGAACTCAAGAAAGGGACAAAAGGGATCCGTGGGCCTCCTAACATCGGAAATTTACAAGAAACTATAAGGACACATTGGTTTCCCCATTCTTGCACTCAGGTATTAAATGAGTGTTCTTCTCTAGGGCTTTCTGCCAAATCATTGAGGAGGTCAGCTGATCATCCTATCAATGGTTAAAGATATGTCCCACATGAGAATTGGCGTCCCATTAGCGACTTGCTCAATGTGGACAGGAAGATTCTGGACAAAGTGCTTTTTCAATAGGCTGATAAAAATCTGCTCATAGCTCAGTTCATCGGTCTCAAGCACTGCTCGTTCCCCAGGTCGCAGCGCCGTTAGCGCAGCCATTGGGTGTCTGGCGAGGGCTGTGGTTAGTGGGGTAGAGCCAGGTCACTGGATGGGGTTCATGCTGTCCTTTGGATCAGGCAAAAGCTTTTTGATCGGGTGGATCATGAGTACCTCTGGTCCAATTTTGAACTATGGCCTGACGGGGCAGGTTTGTAAATTGGTTAAAGATCTTGTATAAAAGGGGCTGTGCTGAGACTTTTCATTGGTTGAAGGTTGGTTAGGGCACCTTTCAGGGTGGAGTATGGTGTGCATCAGGGCTGTCTTTGAGTCTCTGCTCTAACCGTTCGCAGTCGTCCCCTTCTTAAAGGGAGGCTAGATTGTGGAACCGTTGGTGGGGTTGAGGATGGCCTCACGGGCATATTAGCAATAGCCTATATGCTGATGAAGTTCACTGTCTTTGACTCTTCTTAAAGAGGAGGCGGGAATGGTGTGATGTAAGAGGTACGAGAGCTATATCGGAAGCTTCCGGGTCCAGGATCAACCGGGATAAGTTGCAAAGGGTCTCTGGTTGGGGAGAAGGAGAACCTACCTTTAATCTTAGGACACCCTCCATGGTCCCAGGAAACAGTAAAGATTTTAGGCATTAATTTCGGCCAGGGTAACTATTCGAAAAAAAATTTGGAGGACAGGCTAAACAATGCCGCTCAGAAGGTAGACAAGTGGAAGGGTTGGTCGTTAACCCTTAGAGAAGTAGAATTAGCTGAATCAAATATTTCCTGCTCCGGTATTCTTCTATCTCGGCAGCGTGTGCCTTTTGCCCGAGTAAGTTCTTTGGCCCGGGATTACGGTCTGTTCTTCCTGATATTGTGGGGGAACAGAATGAACTAATCAGAAGAGAGGGACATACCACACGAGGAGATAGGGGGGTTAGGGTTATGGTTAAACCCCGTGGTGTTCCTAACAAACACCTTTATTATGATCAATGTTACGCGTGATGGTGGAATGCTGGCCCTCCTCTGTGGGTGGTTCTGACTGTCGGGAATGGTTTCAGCCTTACTAACAGGAATGGGAAAGTTGGGGGGTCAATCAAGTAAAGATCTTTGCTGAGTCAGCAGATATTTCCGGCTTTTGTTGCACTTACATCGGAAGATCATCCGCCGATGGGGTCTGGAGATGTTGGAGATAAGAACTCTTACCAGGAAGTTCCTGGATGAGAGAGTGTTGTCGACCCTTTTCTGGAGACCATTGGCCCTCAAGGATTGCCCAGGCCAGGATCTGAGGGCAGGGGTATGTTTATTGAATTCAGACAGGATCCCTTTAAAGGTTTGGGATGTGGCCTGGCGTTGCTTCCATGGAAAACTATATGAAGAGTGGTAATGTGAAGTAGGCATCCCAGTGAATAGGGGTTGTCCCCGTGAGGGGTGCAGCATGCATTAGAGAGCATGAAGCATTTCCTGATTCATGCACCTCCAATATAGAGGTTTACAAATAAGCAGGGTAGGTCTTCCTTAGGTTGGCCCCGGTTGGTGAGGCCTCTTCCTATGCTGAGTGGGATATTGGAACATTCAAAAAACCCAGGTAACAGGGTCCGTGCCTTTATTCATAGTTAGTGCAGGTTAGGTATCACACCTGGTGCGCCTCGGTGTTTAGTTCGTACGCGTCAGTAAACCCTCTCTGTGGAGGAAGTGTGTAGGCAATCTTGGAGGACTTGGTGAAGGTTAACGGTGGAGTTTTCAGAGGTTTGGGGGATCCTAGGGCTGGCCACTCTTTGAGGGGTTTGTCTTCTGGCGGTAACCTGATTCTTTTTCTGATTCACCTCCCTGATGTGGCTGATTTCTGTACACTAGTTTTTGTTTGTTTTTTTTTGGGCATAGACGGAAAATGGCTCTTTCAGACACCGAACCAGAGCCTCGGGACGGGTAAGTGTATATAAGGTTTATTAGTATTACATAATTATATTTATATAGTATATCATATATATATATATATATATATATATGTGTGTTATAAAAAAAAAGGAATTTATGTATAAATAGAGAGAGGGGTAGGATAGATAGGTTGGGAGGGGGTATAATAAAAGGGGGGGAGGATGGAAAGAGACTGGTCCCTGTCCAGATATACACTGTGATGAGACTCTGGAAGACTATGAACTTTGAACTATAAGTTTTAGGCCAGTGCTCTGGGGGGCCACATCAGGACTGAGATATGGGTATTAGATAGTTTAAGGATCAAAGTGAGAAAAAAAAAAAAAAAAAGTTGAGCATATTTGGAAAGTTTGAATATATGTATATTTTGTAAATATGGTAAATAAATGTGTAGTATGTAATAACAACAGTTGGTGGGCCTGTAAGGGGAATTTAGTGGGAATGTGGATGTGTGGGAAGAATATCGGACCGCGTAAGGGTATAAAGTAAGGTATATGGTCATGTTTCTTTGTAAAATAGTTTATGTATTATAGCTTTTGTATCTTAATTGTTTGTAGTGCCAATATTGACTTGGTCCAAAATTAAACAAAACAATAAAAAGAGTTCCACCATACCACTATAGGACCTGACACCTCCTGTTCTGTAGAGATCACATCTTTGCAGTCTCCTCATCACAGGCAGGATTATCTGACAGGTAAACACTATATACAGATAAACTAAGGATCCACCATTCACTACAGGACTGACACATCACTGTTCTGTAGAGATCACTTTCCTGCAGCTCTCCTTATCACAGGCAGGCTTACACTGACAGGTAACACCTATATACAGATAACACAGGATCAGGATCCAACATTCACTATAGACTGACAACTCCTGTTCTGTAGAGATCACTTCTCTGCAGTCTCCTTATCACAGGCAGGATTACACTAACAGGTAACACCTATGTATATAGATAACACAGGATCCACCATTCACAAAAGCAGATAGTCACAGCTCCCTCTCTCCTCCTCCCTGCACATTGACTTCTTTCCAGGTCACAGAGCATGCCCAGAACACCCTCCTATAGAAGTCAATGGGTCTGCTCACAGTCACAGGATCCTATGTCCATTTGACTGCTGTGAACCATCTCTCTTAATGCTGTTAAAAGCATCTCAGGCAAGATGGCTGCTCATATGGTCATATAAAGAAAAAAACTGCAATCAGAAAATAAAAACAGCTCAGAAGAAACCAATATGTATCAGTATCTTGTTTCAATTTGTAAAACAAAAATACTGGTAATAATTTTTGTTTGCAACAAATAGAAACCTAAATAAATCTCAGAACTTAGTACAATATAAGCTTTAAATATACCCCATGATCACAGAAAAGAAAAATGCTCATTGAAATACAATATTTATTTAATTTATTAAAAATATTTTTCCCTATACCCCCTAATAGACACCAAAATACAAAAGATGCTGGGATAGTACTTCAAACAAATGTCCAGGCACAAAGGTGGGCTAAGACATACAAATGTACTAGTAGAGTTAAATACAGACTCGCGGTTAGGATGATCCGAGTCACATCCACAAGGATATACAGTGTGTTTGCTAAGGATTAGTGTTGAGCGATTTTTATCGACAAAGTTGAAATCGGCAAGGTTTTAATGGTGATCGAAAATTTCTAGATCAAGGATAATTAAGGCTTAAAATCTGTGCATCAATTATTAGATCGCGCCTTTTTCGGACGGCTTCCTTTAATTTTGGGGCAGCAAATTAGAGATTACAGAATAGGAGAGGGTGAGAGTGTTGTGTGCGACGTCATGACTGGGATGTGTGATGGTTGCGATATTGGCTGGAAAATCACATTGACCTCGTCTATACATTAGAAACAGCGTTTCCTGTTCGCTCACCTCAAGTGTCTCTCAGCGTCTGCATAGGATAGGGACCTGCTGCTCTGCCTGTGGCCAAACATACTCAGCGAAACCTCTACTATTACTGTGATCTTCCAATTTTAGTTAGATTAGAGATATTGAAATGTTATTGTGTTAGTGGGAATTTTAAACCACCATCTACCGGCGTAAATTCACGGCGGTGGGTGAGCGGGGGGGGGGTCCGGGGGGGAGCCCACGGGCGAACGAACTGACAAGCTCTATCTATAAAGAACACTGGGATAAAGTTCACAACGATTAGTGTAGACATTGTAGTGGAATATCTTATTATTAACAGTTTCTGCTATTGATAATATTTCCTGGATATTGGGCCAGCTGAACTTATATTGGATAAACATAATTGCTAGTAACTGCAGGTCTCTTTGTAGCTGCAAAAACTCCACTTTTTATGTATCAGTGTACATTTCAGTAGGTGTGCAATTTTACCCATTATCACCTCGTTATGTTGATATATCCACTTGCACTTTAATTTACAAACCTAGCAATCTTGTAGTCAGCACAGGTTGTTTGTTGGCCAAAAATACCGTTGTATCGTACGAAAACATCACAGTTGCGTGTTTTTTGACTTTTGCGCACCAAGCACTGTTCATTGGCGCTGCATCTACGTAAATCTTAAAACAGCACTTATATATTCACCACACGGTGAATTGAAAGGCTGCAAAAAATACCGTTATTATATATCAAAACATAACTGTTACGTTGTTTTTGACTTTTGCCACCCCCAGCACTGTTCATTGACGCAGCATCTACGTAAATCTTAAAACAGACAATTCTATATTCACACAGGTGAATTGAAAGGTGCAAAAAATACTGTTTATTATATCAAAAAACATAACAGTACGTGTTTTTTGACTTTTGCGCACACAGCACTGTTCATTGGGACGCCAAGCATCTACGTAAATCTTAAAACAGCAATTCTATATTCACCACAGAGTGAATTGAAAAGGTTTGGCAAAAATAACCATTTATTATATCAAAACATAACAGTTAACGTAGTTTTTTTTGACTTTTGCGCAACCAGCACTTGTCATTGACGCAGCATCTACGTATAAATCTAAAACAGCAAAATTCTATTATTCACCACAGGGTGAATTGAAAGGTGCAAAAAAAATACCGTTTATTATATCACAACATAACAGTTACGTGTTTTTGACTTTGGCACCCTGCATGTTCATTGACGCAGCATCTACGCTAATCTTTAAACCAGCAATTCTCTATTCAACCACAGGTGAATTGAAAGGTGGGAAAAATACAGTTTTTTATTTAAAACATACACAGTTAACGTGTTTTTTTGACTTTTGCGCACCAGCACTGTTCATTGACGCCACACCAGCATCTACGTTAATCTTAAAAAGCAAAATTCTATATTCCCACAGGTGAATTGAAAGGTGCTAAAAATTACCGTTTATTAGACCAAATCATAACAGGATACGTGTTTCTTTGGACTTTTTGCCCAGTCCAGATTTGTTGATTAGACACCTGCAGTTTTTAAATTGAAAAGTCCTGCACTTATGTTTTGATTAGAGGGATTTGAGAATAGCTGTGATTTGACCGTCTTTTAATAATAGACTTTCCAAAACTATTCCATACCTTATCAAATTTTTTATATTTCTGAACATGGAGCGAAATGCAGGTGTAATAGCGAGCAAAGAGGGGGTAGCTCATGGAGGTAGAGGTACGAGAGAAAGGTGCTCTTTCCAGATCGCTGGCGACAAACAACGCATGGGCCAGCGGCATCGTCGTTGCAGGGACCGTCAGGCCTGTCATCGACTGGTCTGGGCCCTGTGAATATAAGTAACGAAACATGCGCCAATCTGTCTTCTGTGGGTTAATGAAATCTGCACTAGCAGTCTTACCTCCTCGTCCTCGCAGTCAACGGCCACAAATGTCGTCATCAGCATCATCAGCATCCGTCCCAAACATGAAGCATGCCCAAATGTAATCGTGTACCCCCCCAAAAAACCACTGTGGATAATCCATTGTCTGAAGACCTTTTGATGACAAAATGGGGTTGTGGTCAGAAGGCATGTTAAAAGATCAAGAGGCCCAAAAAGGATGCGATTTTCTCTGCTCTGACGCCCAGTTTCTGTGCCCATCAGAGGGGAGGTTGAAGGAAGCGGTCAATCTGGGAGGTTCAGGCAACGCCTTGCAGTGCCCTTTGCTTGTAGCCCGCAGCTTCTGGATGCAGAAAGTCAGGACGACCAAGTCACCTGTGTTGATGATGATGATTGATGACGACATTGCGGTGATACATTCCTGGTCTTTCGCAGAATTTGCTTGCGATGCGGCTTCATCAGTGGACGAGGAGGAAGACGTTAGTGGGTGAGTTTCAATACGGGGTCCCGCACAAAAAGGGACAGTGGGCGGTCACAGAAGTCCGCTGATATGATTCCGCCAGCACGGGTCGCGCACAATCCCGCTCCTCGCTTATCGCCTGTCAAAAAGGTCCAGGATCCCTCACAAGCTCGGGCCTTCTTTGAGCAAGCCCTTCTGATTCACCAGAGATGTCTATGCCGCCTTTGCGTAAACGCAATAAGTAGAGGCAAGATACCTTAAGTGGTTAACCACCACCATCATGTCTCAGTCTCATGCAGCGAATGCTATTGAGTTGAAATGGAGGGACGAAGAGCACTTGGCCAATAAAAAGGGGCGCAGACCGACGCCGGGCCTCCATCACTGTCACACCCTCTGTCTCCGCCTCCTCTTCCTACGCCACACCAAGCATTCCTCAAGCTGCCCTTGTATCTCGATTCGATGTATCAGGGATCAGCCTCGCTTCAGCCTCCACCGTCGCCGAGTACCCCAGCACACCAGAGACCCAATCCCTACCCCTTCTCTTCACGCCAGTTTGACGACCTGCACGGCGTACAGCGGAGTCTATGCGCCAGCCTTCTGTTCTTTCCAGGTTTGGGGAGCAGAAAGAAACAACTTTAACCAAACCCATCCAAAGCCAAAAGCCTGAAATGTCGGCCATTGCTAGGCTTTTGGCCTTGGAAATGTTGCCTTTCCGTTTAGGTGGACACAGATGGGTTCCGCCAGTCATGGCCCTCGCTTGGCCCCAATTCCAGATGCCGAGCAGGCATTTCTTTGCCAGAAAAGCCGTTTACCCTGCCATGGCCAGCCAGTGTTTCTTGTCATCTAGAAATTTCAAAGCGCGTTTCTTGCATCACTGTGTCCGGAGAAAAGTCCATCTCACCACCGACACATGGGACTAGTAAGCACGGCCAAGGCCCGCTATATCTATGTGACAGCTCATGGGTGAGCTGGGTGGTTGTCTCTGGGTGACGGTGGCTCTCAGGCTCGGGGACGCTCTTCAAAACCGCAAGGTTGGTGCAGGGCTACTTTCTCCCAAGGTCATCTTGGTTGCATCACGTGCCAGAGACACCAGGCCGATTGAAATTAATCTGCCTTGGAGGACCGTCCCACACACAGTCAGGAGCTGTGGGTCGGCTCTAAGCAAACGAGATCCCCAGCGCTGGCTGGGTGGGAATGAACCTTGTGCCAGGCATGGTGGTGTGCGATAACGGGCAAAAATCTGCTGGCGCCCTTAAGATCGGTAGGCTGGAGGCAATTCCCTTGCCTGGCACATGGTCATGAACCTTGTCGTCCAGAAAATTTCTAAAGAGCTACCCGGGTTGGGATGCCTGCTGAAGATGGCTCGGTATGAGTTCGCACTTCCGCCGTTTCGCACCCTGCTTCGTCCCGCCCTCGGCTGTGTCTGCAGCATCAGCTCGGCCTCCCCGTCAACCGTCGCATGTTGTCGTGGCCAACACGCTGGAAATTCCACCTCCACATGCTCCAGCGATTGTGGCAGCAGCGCAATGCCATTACGCAGTACGGAATGTGACACATGGCTGACCAAGCAGCGGTACGGGACTCGGGGTGTTGAACCACCGAGAGTGGACGCAGCTTGAAAGAGCCTCTGCACCATCCTTGCATGTATTTGAAGAAGCCACAGAAAATGGTCAGTGCGGACAGTTGCCCTTGTCAGCATGAGCATTGTGGTGATCTTTGTTCTGGAACGTTTCGTTGGGACACTCTGAAACAACGGTCCCGCAGCGACGGAGGAGGAGTGGGGGACGGACACAAATGCGGACACGGAGCCTTCTCTCGTCAAAATCCACTAGGCCCGACACTGTTTCACAATTTCATCGGTCTTCATTGGCAGTGGTTCGAGGGTCCAGAGTTTGTGCAAGGTGGCGCATCAGCTCTCGGGTGCTCATCTCAGGACAGTTCGGGCTGTGTTGTTGAAGCTTTGCCAGAGGCAGCGGAGGAGAGATGAGGAGGAGGAGGTATTCCTAGACACGGATGTTACCGACGTCAACTGCTCTTGGAAAGAGGTTGGCGCGCAATTTTGAGGGCGGGAGGAGGAAGTTGAGGAAGATCAGTTTTGCTAGTGCCCTCGACCAGAGGCTTGGGAAATCAAGGCTCCATCTCTCACATGTGTTGCTTGGATGTCATTTCTCAACATGATCCTCGCATTAAGGACATCAAAGAATGAACTACAGTTTACTGGGTGGCCACCCTCCTGGATCCAATAGGTAAAAACAAAAAATCAGCACTTTCCTTCCACCCACCCAATTGGAGAGTAAAATGCAGGAAATGGGAGACCTTGCTGATTGATCAAATGAAGACATTGTTGCGTCTGCTTCACGTTCCCCAAAAGTCACGGTGGTGAACAACATCAGCGACGTGACAGCAGTGAGTGCCAAGCAGGCGTTGCGGCAGCAGCAGGCAACGCGGTGCAGAAGCTAATGGGTGACCTTGGGCAATCTTTGTTTACACGCTCACAAACGCATGCAATGCAGGGCACCAAAACATCCAACACACAGTGATCAGCTTAAGCTCATGGTCTGCTCGACTATCTGCGACTTCAACCACCGATGTTTTTGCATGATGTTCCGGACCCAATAGACATATGGGTATCCAAAAATGGACGACATGTCCCGAGCTGGCTCGTCACGCCATAGAGGTGTTGTCCTGCCCAGCAGCCAGCGTTCATATCTGAGCGGACCTTCAGCACAGCTGGGAGGAGTCATTTACGACAAACGCATTTCCTGTTGGGCTTTCCACAGATAATGTGGATCGTTTGACTTTTACATCAAGATGAATCCAGGCATGGAAATCTTGATGATGTTGTGGCCCCAATTCCGAGGTCACGATTAGTTGCCAGTCTACTTCACATTATTTTCAACAGAAATGGTCCTCTTGAAAACTTTTTTTTTAAATGATCATTCTTTCTGCAATTTTTATTCTCTTTTCCCAACAGTTCCTTTTTGCTGGTTTTTGCTTGTTGAGGAGACTGTAAAAGACAGCAAGGTTTCATGACAACACCGTTATTCCATTTACTCACTTTATCTTAAGTAGTTTTCGCATTGTCAATGGTTTTGAGGTCATGTTGCTGTGGATTACTAGCAATATGATCATTGTCCTTTGGAACAGAAATGTGACTTCTAAGTGGCATTTCTCCACTCACAATTTTTAATAGTGGATGAGAAAATGTCATATTTATAATTTTTTGGGGTCATGTTGCGTGTGATTCAGCTTAATTATGGTCCTTTGGAACAGAAAATGGTGGCTTCTAAGTGGCATTTCTCACCTCAAAATTTTTAAAAGTGGTGAGAAAGTCAATTTACCAATTTTTTGGGGTCATGTACGCTGTGAGATACAGCAATATTCATGGTCCTTTGTAACAGAAATGTTGGCTTCTAAGTGGCATTTCTCCCTCACAATTTTTAGCCAGTGGCTGAGATTAGTAATTTTTATAATTTTTTTGGGTCATGCTGCTTTTGAAATGCAAGCAATACTACAGGTTCCTATATATAAAATTTTGGTTCTAACAGAACATTTGTTCTTCAACATTTGACCAAAGTGGCTCAAGGGTATGCTTTGAATTTTTGGGGGCTTTTGCTGTGACATGCAGCCTATACTAACAGGTCCTATTCTAAAAAAATGTGTTCTAACAGACATTTGTTCTTCCACAATTGACAAAGTGGCTCAAGGGTCTGCTTTGCATTTTGGGGGCATTTTGCTGTGTCATGCAGCTATACTACAGGTTCCTATTTCTAAATAATGTGTTTCTAACAGACATTTGTTCCTTCACAATTGTCAAGAGTGGCTCAAGGTGATGGTTGCTGTCAGAAAACAGGAAACAGGCAGGACACTGATAATGGACACATATTGCAAAATGACTTGTTTTTACAAGATCTTTTAACATAGCTATCAATCCCTGTATTGAGACCAAACAATTTTAATACAATGAAAAAAAGAAGAAACAAAGATCCATGGTAAGGGTATTCCATCCTATTATAAAATGTATTTTCTAGGATTAAAGTACTTAAGAAAAAATTGCATGTACAAAATATCTGTTAAAAAATTTCCTCTGAATTGTACGAAGGGACGGTACAGGAAAAACTTGACCTGATGTAGGTTATTCTGAGGACATGGAGTATGGATCACGGACTGAGATCACTGTACAGAGTCCTTTTCCTCCAGCACGTTGTGTAAAATGAGAAAAAGAATGCCAAGATAAAAGGGCACCTGGGTGTAACAGGAGCGTTAACCACCAGTATTTCCAAAAGGTGAAGTCAATTGGTCCACACTCATACGGAAGGGGCAAAAGCGCTATCACAGTATTGACTGTGATACAGAGGAAAGGCTGGAGTTTCACACTTCCCTTCGCACTCTTCTTCAGCACGACAGTTTTCGTTGCTGAGTCTCAGGGCATATTTAAACCTGCGTGTTAATAGATGACGGGACGCCAGACTGGGCTTTCACCGCACCCACTGTATCTCGGCCCTGGGTCATGCTGGGCCAGGACAGGTATAGTCATGTCCAGGTCAACTAAAATGGTGGTTGAAAGACTCCCTTTTTCCGGCACTTTTTAAAATGTGGGGTCATGCAGGTTTGGGGCTCATGGGTGGCCCAGGACAGGTATTACGTCCACAATGGTCAGTGAAACTAAAATGGGGGATGACGACTCTCTTTTTCCGGCAATTTTTAAATGTGGGGGTCATGCACGTTTTGGGGCTCATGATGTGGCCAGGACAGGGTATAGTCAATGTCAAGTTCAAACTAAAATGGTGGTTTGAAAGATCTCTTTTTCCGGCACTTTTTAAAATGTGGGGGTCGTGCAGGTTTGGGCTCATGCTGTGGCCCAGGACAGGTAATAGTCAATGTCCAGTGAAACTTAAAAAGGTGGTTGAAAGTCCTCCTTTTTCCGGCCCACTTTTTAAATGTGGGGGTCATGCAGGTTTGGGGGCTTCATGCTGTGGCCAGGACAGGTATAGTCTATTCTGGTGCAACTAAATGGATGGATGGTTGAAAGACTCCTTTTTCCGGCACTTTTTTAAATTGATGTGGGGGTCATGCAGGTTTGGGGCTCATGGCTGTGGCCCAGGACAGGTATAGTCAATGTCAGTTCAACTAAAATGGTGGTTGAAAGACTCCTTTTTCCGCACTTTTTAAAAATGTGGGGGTTCATTGCAGGTTTGGGGCTCATGTGACGTTCCAGGACAGGGATATTCAATGTCCAGTTATTTATTATATTATTATATTATTATTATTATTATTTATTTTTTAAAGCGCCATGATACCAGGGGCGCTGTACTTTCGAGGGGGTTACATACATTACATAAGTCAACGAGTACAGTGATAAGGGATAATGACAATTGGCACGACAGAGGGAGAGAGGACCCTACCCGCGAGGGCTTACAATCTACAAGGAGGGGGGAAGAGACAGGAGGTGTAACATGATGGTTCAAATCATACTGCCTTCTGGCACTTTTTAATTTGTGGGTGATGCAGGTTTCTAAGGGTCAGTCTGTGGTAAAAGACAGGATAGTGAAATGGTCTGTGACTTTTTTTTCTGTGACTTTTATAACCTAAGTGTGTTTCCTAAGATGTAGCACGTATCCATTTGACTGTTGTGGATGTTAATTTCAGCTTCTCCAGCCTTGTTTGGGTGTAATAATGAAGGTGTTGTTGCTCTCCCATAGACTTTAATGGTCATCGCGCATAATCGATGCTCACTATCGAAAAACCTTATCGATAGCGGCCGACTATCGACTATCGATCGATCTCGATAGCCAACGCAATCGCTCAACACTACTAAGGATATTAGAAAATGGCACTTTCAGCTGAAAAAAAATATGATTAAATAACCCTGCAATGACTGCCTATCAGGCAGAGTCATCACACCGAAAAGGGTGGCCCCGGCTATCGGTGGCTCACCCTACACTAGTTGCTAACCCCCTAAATCTAACAAGGTAAATGAAGAGTCTATGTAATTGTAAACAACAGCTATAAATGTTAATTACACCAAAGAAAACAATGAAGACTATACACCAAAAGTAAAATAACAACACACTTATTACAAAATTATATAAAAAATACAATAACCATAAGTAGGAAAACAAGACGGACGACAAACAACCCGGTGCAAGTGCCACTTCAAATGGATTGGTAAGTTGGCCTCATAACCCCTGCTGGTCGTATGTTATATTATATTGAAGTCATCATAAATCCAGAGACTACATAAGTATAAGAGAAAGTATCAAAAATTATCAAAAAGACCATTAAAATGTTATATTGCCCATTATATTAAAGGAGTTTTGCCACAATCTAATGTTGACGTGTGATCCTCCAAAATGGGTAGTTAATCACTTTTCTAAATATATGTCATCAAAAAAAGTGAAGCCTCTGAGAGCTACAGCCTTCCTTACATGCCCTTGGTTTCCTGACCGTTTACATTAGACACGACCAGGAGCTGATCTGGCAGGGAACATGAACGAGCTTTGAAGGGTCTGCGAAGAAAGATCCTGTGTCTTTTGTATAGATAATCCACTGGTTGTAATGTAATTATCTGAGTAAACATGCAGACGCTTCCTGGCTCTCTGCTCAGCCCCCCTCCCTCTCTCCCTGCAGCCGTTCGTGAAGGAATGAAAGAAGGCTGCCTGCTGAGCTTATCTTCCCTCCTGAGCAAATAAGAGGGCGAAATAAAAGGCATATAGCTTGTGCACAATAAAGTTCTCCTCTGTGGATTAGCCAAACAATGTTTGCTCAACTACAGAGACTGAGTATCAGGAATGTGCATGGGAGGTGGAGTGATGATATCACAGAGGAGGTACATGTTTTTTTAAACACAAAAACACAACGCCTTTTTTTCAAGCCTCAAGAGGGGAGTATCAGCCTGTTAGGTGAGGAACTTCAGGGGGTGAAGAAGAAGCATTGGTGAAACGTACGTTGGGGCGTCAGGTAGAGATGGGCGAATTGATTCTAACGAAGTGGAATTCGTTTAGAATTTCAGGAAAACTTCGGTTCTGAACGAAGTCGAAGTTTGGGGGACTTCGGGTGAACGAAGTGTGCTTTTGATTGATAAAATGGCTGCGAGCACATGGCGCTACATGAGGCAAAGAACATGGGGAGGAAGAAGGGCATAGCCTGCATGACATGTGCAGAGATGAAGCCAATCAGAGACTGGCGGGATTCTGTGATGTCACCGCACTATATAAGTCCGGGCGCGACGCTGGGAGCTCATACCGCTCTCACTGTACTGATCAGGGAAGGTGCTGCCGCGGCTGCTTATGATAGCTGATACTAAAGAACTCATTTTTATACAGCGATTTTTGGGGGGTGTCTCAGCTTGTCTCAGAGACTGCTTCTCTTACGTTCTATTTCTGATTTTATGGTGTATTGGATCTGAAGTCCAGTGTGCGTCCAGTGCAGCTGCATATACATGTTAATGCTATCTGCTCACATCACATTGAATATCCAAGGGTGATCTAAGCCTGTTCCTGTTGTATTCATTTAAAGAAACAGCGTTTTTACAATACAAATACCACTTCATTTTTGGCTGCTTAATTCTTTTGCGCAATTTACATCCAAGGTTTAATTAAGCGTTGTTCTGCTGCTGTGGTGACTAAAAGAAAACGTTTATTTCACCGCCAAAAAAGAAATTTTTACTGTAGCATAATTCACAAGCGAAGGTTAATTACAATTTTTTCTCTTGTTGTGTAGCGTAGAAAACACGCCATTGTAACACGCTACAAAGCTCGTAGTTTTTGGCTGCTCAATTCTTTTGCGCAATTTACATCCAGGGGTTAATTAAGCGTTGTTCTGCAGTTGTACTCAGTAAAAGAAACTTTGTTTTTCACCGCCACAGAAGAAATTCTGTAGCATAATTCATGTCCGAAGGTTAATTAAGCCTGTTTGTGCTTTTATATTCAGTAAAATACACAGAGTTTTTAAACGGCACATACAAGTAAATTTTTCCTGCCCATTTGTGGAGCGCAATTTATATCCAAGGGTTACCCAAGCTTGTTACTGGGTTCATTTGGAGTCAAATACAGGGTGTGTATTTATCATATACAGATAGCTTCATCAAACAGTGTCTGTACATTTTAGAACAAACAGTATGTCAGACAGAGAGGTGGCAGGCTCTTCACCTGCGAGTGGCAGAGGCACAAACATTCCTGGAGCAGGCCCAGGTCGCAGCACAGCAAGGGGACGTCGCAGCAGGGGTCACTCGGTGAGGCCACAACTGCCGCTGTCATCTAACGGCCGTGTGTTGTTCAGCAACCCAATGGTTCTTGATTGGTTGACTAGGTAATCCACTTCCTCCCAGATGACATCTGACAACCCCAGCCAAGAGTCGGTGGGAACGTCAGACACAACCCTTAGTTGGCATGGCCCGGGAGCGGGTCAGCGGCCCTCACCTGTCCTCAACCCGCCTCTGTCCCATCCGGTTCCCTCAGCCAGAGATCTACTATGTGGTCTGGGCTCAGTGCCACTATATAGCAAGGATGAACAGTTTGAGGAGGGCAGTCAGCAGCTACTTGGCAGCACAGAAATGGGGCCAATATCCCCTGCTTCTTGCAGTAGGCGGCAAAGTATAGATGTTGAGAGTAGCATGGGATGTCATGTTGTGAGGGGTCAGCCTCGGCATACCAAGACCGGTGATGAGGACAGCAGTGACGATGAAACACAAATAGATGATGATGTAGCCGACCGCACTTGGGAGCCGGGTGAGGCAGGGGCTTCATCATCGTCAGGAGAAGAGGGCGTCAGCTTGCGCGTCAGGCAGCAGCGCAGCCAGCAAGTGGGTTGTGTGGCCGTGAGTCAGCAGGATAGCAGCAGTGTGAGGTCGGGAGCCAAGCGGCCACGTGGTAGAAAACCCGCTTCGTAGGTCCAAGAAAGTAGCGGCACAGGGGCTCAGCGAGGCAGCGGCGGTAGGAGTCACTCAGTGCAGAGCGTTGGCGGTAAAATCCGATACTCGGCGGTGTGGCAGTTCTTTGCTAAGACACCAGAGGAGCCGAATATGGGTATATGTAGAATCTGTAGGCAGAAAGTGAAGCGTGGCCAGAGAGCTAACGTTGGCACCACGGCCCTGCGTCAACACATGCAGCGTCACCATCCGGTAGCCTGGGAGAAACGTGGCTCAGATGTGGTGGTCCATCCTGCCGCCGCAGCAACAGCAGCAGCAGCGCCCAGTGGCACGCATGCCATTGCAGCCAGTCGAGGCTCCACCACCTCTGCAGAAGGGAGTTGTTTCTCTTTGTCATCATCTCCCGGTCCAGATGCTCCTGCTCCTCGCTACTCATGGCGCCAGCAGTCGTTCAGCGAGGCGATTGCAAAGAGACAACAGTATGCGTCCAACCCTCCTAAGGTACAGCAGCTGGACCGTTTCTCCTGTCCAAGTTGTTGGTACTGCAGTCCCTCCCTTTCCAAATGGTGGACTCTGCACCGTTCAGAGAACTAATGGCTTGTGCCGAGCCGAGATGGAGAGTTCCAAGCCGTAATTTATTTTCAAAAAAAGTCAGTACCAGCACTTCCTAAATATGTAGAACAGAAGGTGGGCCAGTCCTTGAGCTTATTGGTTTGTTCCAAGGTGCACGGCAGCGCGGACGTCTGGAGCTGTAACTACGGTCAGGGCCAGTACATGTCCTTTACGGCCCACTGGGTGAATGTGCTTCCGGCCCAGGCACACCAACAACTTGGACAGGAGATGCCGCTTTCTCCTCCACGTTGTCAAACTGTGGCTCCTGCGCCAATGTCCGCCTTCTCCTCCTCCACCACCATCTCAGCCTCCACAACTACTGCTCCATCATACCACATGTGTAGGGCACAGCGCAGAGGTGTCACGCAGATCTACACCTGGCTTGCCTCGGCGAACGAAGTCACACAGGGGAGGAACTGCTCCGCGTCATGCAGCAAGAAATCAATGTGTGGCTTTCTCCGCGCCAACTGCAAATCGGAACCATGGTGACGGACAATGGGAGGAACATGGTGTCCGCGCTGCATCTAGGGGGGATGGTCCATGCGCCCTGCATGACGCACGTGTTCAATCTTGTTGTGAAAAGGTTCCTGAAGTCTTCCATTGATCTTCAGAAGATTCTGAAAATGACCAGGAAACTGTGCATGCACTTCATCCATTCCTACAAAGCCAGGAACACCCTCCTCGAGTTGCAGCAGCAGAACGGCCTCCCCCAACACATCCTGATATGCGATGTTTCCACCCGTTGGAATTCCAACCTGCACATGTTGGATTGACTGTAAGAACAGATAAAGGCTATTAACGATTTTTTGATGATCCAGGCGGACAGTGGTACTCCCCTGTGTAACTTTGATGTCAGCCAGTGGCAGCTCATACGTGACACCTGCCGTTTGTTGAGGCTATTCGAGGAGGCAACGTTATTTGTCAGTCACCAGGACTACGGGATGAATAACGTCATTCCACTGCTTCATGTCCTGGAACAGATGCTGAAAAATCTGTCTGGTCAGGGGACTGGAGACGTGGTGACTACATTTCGCGGCCACATGAGTCCGGTGGGGACTGAACTGGAGGAGGAGGACATTGGAAGCATTGTCAGGTGAAATGAGTGGATTTTCTTCCCAGGTGACAGGAGAGGAGGAGCAGGAGCAGCTGCAGGAGGTAGATGGAGATGAGGAAGACGAGGCAGATGACCTGCAAGCACCGTGGGAGTATACAGTGGAGATGGAGGCAGGGAGCCCCTCGGAGTCACTTGTGCAGATGGCCCGCAGCATGCTGATTTGCCTGGCTAGTGACAGCCGAATAGTCAGCATCCGGCAGAGGGATGACTTCTGGCTCTCCACCCTATTGGACCCTCGCTACCGGTCCAAAATGGGAGCCTTTTTTCCAGCTGCTGAGAGGGAGGACAAACTAAAATACTATAGGGAAATCCTCCGTAGTCAGTTGGCCACTGCCTATGTGCGGCATCATCCCTCCTCTGACAGGTCTGACCGGGGGGTTCTTCAGCGCTCACGTACTACTGCCACGGCTGCTGGGGGAAGATCCAACAGGTGGTGGCCTACTTGGACATCACTCTGCCACCCCAGTTAGAAGATCCGCTGGACTACTGGGCAGCCAAACTGGATGTGTGGCCGCAACCTGCCGAGTTTGCAGTGGAGAAGCTGTCCTGCCCGGCGAGTAGTGTGGCATCAGAGCGGGTGTTCAGTGCGGCGGGGAGCATCGTTACCCCAAGGAGAACCCGCTTGTCCACGGGAAATGTGGAACGACTGACCTTTGTCAAGATGAATCAGACGTGGATTGACCAGGATTTCCACACACCAATGCCTTAGGTGTCAGACTACATCAGCCATGACGCCTCACCCAAACTGTGAGAAATGAGTCTGGGTTCAAACTACCTGCCTCAGCCACTATTCTGATGCCACCATCCGCCTGATGCCACACATCTGCTGACAGTTTCTCCATCTGCCACCAACCATCTTTACCAGGGACTGGTATTGCCACCCACCTCCACACTCTGTCATTGTGCCACTTTATGACCTCATGCTGCTGCTGCTGTTGCTGGTGCCATGACATCCACATTGTGTCATTGTGCCACTCTCTGACCTCATGCTGTTGCTCCTGCCGCCATCACCTCCACTCTCTGTCATTGTGCCACTCTGTGGCCTACTCCAGTTTTTGCCAGCTCCAGAATGTCATTGTGCCCCTCTCTGACCTCATGCTGCTGCCACCGTCACCTCCACACTATGTCATTGTGCCACTTTATGACCTCATGCTGCTGCTGTTGTTGATGTTGCCATGACATCCACACTGTGTCATTGTGCCACTCTGTGGCCTACTCATGTTTTTGCCACCTCCAGAATGTCATTGTGCCACTCTCTGACCTCATGCTGCTGCCGCCGTCACCTCCACTCTCTGTCATTGTGCCACTCTCTGACCTCATGCTGTTGCTCCTGCCGCCGTCACCTCCACTCTCTGTCATTGTGCCACTCTGTGGCCTACTCCTGTTTTTGCCACCTCCAGAATGTCATTGTGCCACTGTCTGACCTCATGCTGCTGCTGTGGCTGCCGCCGTCGCTCCACTCTCTGTCATTGTGCCACTCTGTGGCTACTCCTGTTTTTTCACCTCCCGAATGTCATTGTGCCAC
>JAODAL010026865.1:0-55957 GCA_025379985.1 Phyllomedusa bahiana
TGATAAATTAAAAAGTCCACATTCTCGGGGAAAGAGGATACTTTGCGTTATACCCCACAGCTGGGGCTGAATGTTCGTTCCGAGTTTAACCGGCTGCCGGGCGGAAAAACATTATGGCGTGCCAGCCGCTCAGGCCATTCACCCAGTTTGGACACCCAAAAGTCGAATGGGTCCAACCAAACCCCAAACTTTGGGGGTTGACCGTAGGTACTCATGGCCAAAGCCTTAAGGCGCTCTGTGTTCTGAATGCTCCCCTGTTTGCAGGTGTTGGTAAAGTGGTAAAAAACGAGTAAAAAAATTAACCCCGTAGATTTCCCGCCACACTCCTGCTGCTGCTGCGGTACTGCTGCTATTTGCTTCTAGCTGGACATTGCTGACGTTGTGCCCCCATGACATTAGAATGTAAAGAAACAAATGTTCGATTGGTCAATGAGCATGTCTAAAATTCCTGATTCTACTGTAAATTTTGGGGGGGAAGGGAAAAGTGCTCTGTTTGTCAGCAAGTGAATCAAGGGGGTGGCCCCCCAGAAATCGCTATTAATTTTGATTCCTTGATGCGTGGTTTATGTTGAGGTAATGTAGCAACCAAAGACTCATGTGTGAGATGCTGCCGGAATCCCCCAAGCCTCGGGGTCGAGGGCACAAGGGTTTCGCCCTTTCTTCTCCTCCTCCTCTGTAATTTTGAAAACCTCTTCCCGCTAAAGGGAAATAGTTCCAGTTTTTCCACCCCTACCCATCATCCTCCCCACTTCCTCATCTGTCATCACCAACCCCCTGGTGCCCCATCACTCACTCTGTGAGCTGAACTGCCGCCCTGAACTCCTGGCCCTCAAACCCCCGCCTAAAAAGACCGAAAAAATTGGGAAACATCGGCCTTTCTACAACCTAGGGCGGTAAGGCTCTGTGTCAGGATTTTGTCCGCCTCCTCCTCCATCATTTTGGGGACCGCCCCGAGAGTATCAAAACTTGTTCCAGAAAAAAATATGACACAATGGTGTGCGACAATGCCATGCTTTGACGACCTTTTTGGTGGCATTTTCAAAACTGGAAAGGGAGGTGCATAGATAAATTTACCTCCCTACTCTCTTTTGGCCCAAAACCCTGAGGACGCACCCGTCGTAGGCCATGCAAACTTCATACGCATAATGGCTTTCGTGCGCCACAACACGAGGAGTGGGAGGGAAATTTCCCCTGTTGCCACTTCAACAAAGAACGGGTTTAGGGGGGGCCCAGATGACGCTGCGCGCTGGCATCGTGCCGAAAAAAGGGCGAATGCAGAAGTTGAGCCTTCCTCAGCGACTGCCAAGACCCCGGTAGCGCTTGGAGATTTTTTGCACAACCAGGTTAGGACATGTGTCAGGCAAGGGATTCGAATCACTGATCCTTTGGGCAGCAAGGGATTTTCTCATTTTGCACACCCCCTTGATTGGCGCCAGGTTCATAGCACCCAGCCCCTGGTTGGTCTCAGGGGGCAGAGCCGCCACAGCTCTTGATCTGTGTGTTTTTGGTTCCAAGACAAATTTTAAATTTTAGAACGACCCGGTTTCTCTTTTAGTGATGTACCCTCGAGGGTTTGGGGATCGGAATTGCTCCCTTCCGCAGTGTGGAAAAGTGTCCCCTGAACCCATCACCAAAAACTCCAATCCACCCCAAATCCCCAGTGGTGGTCAAGAGATGTAGCCCTTTACCGTGTTTTCTATCCCTTATCTTGGTCAAATGGACTTTGCTGGACACAGAGCAACCAGCCGCGGAGGTTTCTTTCTGACAATGGTGGCCAGGGCATGGGCGGGTTTTCGGAAAAGAAATGCCTGCTCGGAATCGAGAATTGGGGCAGGCAAGGGCCATGACGTGTCGGAACCCATCTGTGTCCCCCAGTTGAAAAGGCAACATTTCCAAGGCCAAGAAGGGAAGGGAACTTAAAATGTCTATTCACAAATGCAAAAGTCTTGCTCCCCAAAAAGGGGGAACTGAGCCCTATTTTTAGGGAGCTGATTGTGTGGTAGGTATTGCAGAAAACATGCGGATCCTGCAGGGATTGGGGGTCAACCTTCAAGGTTTTAAAATTATTTAGGAAAGACGAGCGAACAGGAGGGGAGGAGGATGTGCTATATTAAGGATTGTATAAAGGCAAATGTGAAAAGGAAAATTACAGGGCGGAGTACTAAGAGTGGAAACTTGTGGGGGGAAATAAAAGGTGGGATGAATGCAGAAAATATTATTTTTGGTGAAAATCTAAGCCCCCGAACATCACGAGGAGATAGAAGAACAGAGCTATCAAATGGTGGGGAAAACACGGGCGGGTACAGGATAATAATGGGTGACTTCAATTTTTCCCAGGCATTGAGGGGTCAGGGTTTGCATCGACGAAAAAAGGAAGGAAGTTCCTAAAATTTTAAGGGAAAATTTTATGGGGCTTTTTGTGGAGGAACCCCACAAAAGTGATGCTTTTTGGATCTGGTATTTCTAACAAAGCAGAACTTGTCGGAACGGCAGGTTTTCGGAAAATTAGGAAAACAGTGCCCCAAAATAAAATTTTAAATTTTGGGGTAAACTGGAAAAAAAAAAAACGGAGTGGGAAGGTAAAAACATTTAATTTTAAAAGGGCCAAATTTTCCTTATTGGGAACGCAAAAGGTAGACGGGGACAGCTATTAGCAAATTTGTGATATAGAACCCAAAATTGGGGAAGTTAAAAAATTTTTTTTTGGGAAATTTTTATTGCAAAAATTTTTCCTATGGGTAAAAATATGGGCGACAAAAAACTAAAACCAACGGGCTTCTACTTCTGTTAAGAGGCAAAAAAACAAAAAAAAAAAAGGGCTTTAAAAAAATATAATCAGAGGGCGCGGCTAGCTTTGAAAATTACAGGAGCTTATAAAAATCTGTAAAAAAGTGATAAAAGCACTAAAATTCAAAATGAAAAGGCAGGGGGCCCAAAGGACAGCGGACAAACCCCCAAGAAATCTTTAAGATATAAATGCCAAAAGCCAAAGTCAGAGCAAGTGGGGAACCTTAAATGCCTGTGAGGGGAGCTGGTAAATGGTGACCAAGAAAAGGGCAGAGGTACTAAAGGGGTTTTAGCTCAGTTTTATACTATCAATGAATAGTAGTTGAGGGGGGGGGCCCAAGGCAGATTAGTTGGTGCCAGTACTGTTAATACATCATTGCTAAAATTTAATTGGCTCAGTGTAGAAAAAAGTCAAAGCCAAGTTAAAAAAAATGAATGTAAACAAGGTCCAGGCCCTGATCCCATTCCCCCCAAGATTCTTAAAGGTCGCTCGGTTATCGGTGTCCCCCCTGTACTGTATTTAGAGTTTCCCCTGGTAAAAGGGTATTGAAAACCAGGAGACTGGCGAAAGGAAAATGAGTTCCATCTTCAAAAAGGTTCTAATCTTGCCCAAAAATTAAAACCCAGAAAGTTTAACATTGTTGGGGGGAAAAATGTTTGGGGGCTCTAAGGGACTATTAAGAGTATTTTGAAAACCCAATATTATTAGTGATTGTCAGCCAAATTTTATTTCTTTTTATTAAAGGGAGTAGAAGTTGGGATAGAGGGGGAAACTTGGATATTGTGTTTTTTGATTTGCAAAAAGGGTTTGCATGTCCCGCATAAGCGTTTGTTAGGTAAACTAGAATCCCTTGGGTTAGAGATAACATGTGTAATTGGGTTAAAAATGGGTGCTGTGGTAAAGAATCCTACTCCATGGTCCCCGGTTGAGGTGGGGTGCCCCAGGGCTCAGTATTTTGGGTCCCCTCTTTTTTTTTGATTTATTAACGATTAGTGGAAGGGATCACTAGACGGTTTGATTTTTGCAGTTTACACCAAAATTGCAGGGAGTGCAATCTTGGAGTTTTCTGATAAATTGAAGCCCCCTGGACCACTGAGTGCTTTGGGGATCCACTTTGGCAAATGGGGGGTTTAAGTGGATAAAAAGTAAGGTTCTGCATCTGGGTGAAATTTTAAGGATATATGTTTTCTAGGGGGAGAAAAAAACTTGGAGAATCGCTTTTTGAGAAAGATCTCGGGATTTTGTAGTCAAAGATTACAAAACAGCATGCAAAGTCAATCGCTCCCCTTTGGCCAGAAGATTTGGCGTGTACTAAAAGAGGCTGGGCCCTGGGCAAGGATGTTTCTACGCTGTACAAAAGCATTGGGCCCCTCATTAGAATTGCGTTCAGTTTGGGCCCCGTTTATAGAAGAATGTAATAGAGTAGGAGGTACAAAAATGAGCAACGAACTTATAAGGGGAATGGGCATCTTAGTTATGAGGAGAGGGTTGTAGAATTGAATTATTTAGTCTTGAGAAAAGACGGTTCGGGGGGACATGATTAATTTTTATAAATATTAAATTTGGGCCCTACAAAAAGATGGGGAAAAATTTTTTCAAGTGAAGCCCCCTCAAAAGACAAAGGGACATTCCCTTCGACTAAGAAAAAAGGATTCAATCTCCCGGGAGAAGAGCGTTCTTCACTGTAAGAACTGTGAATCTGTGGAATAGCCTGCCTGAGGAGCTGGTCACAGCAGGAACTGTGAGAGTTTCAGAAAAGGGTTAGATACCTTCCCGGAACTAAGGGAAAATTAATTGAGTAGCTAGGTAAAATTTGGATCCTGGCTGGGGGGGCTTGGGGTCGTTAGGGTCTATATGGGGGGTTGGGTTTTTGCCTTGTGGGTTCCAGGATTAACCCGTGGGGAGCCTGGCTTTAAGTCTTGTCTCTCTCCCCCCCCAATTTCCCCCCCTTGGTTGAAAATCAGGACTTTTGTCCCTTTCGACCCTTCTAACTATGTAACTTGAAAATATGTAAAAGTAGACCTGGAAATGCCCCAAAACAGGCTTTTGGGTTTAGGATAGTTGGGTGAAAGCGTTTTTATGCTCCCAACCTGGTACACAGAAGATGGCTGTTAGACTGGACTGCTAGACTGGTGCTGTGGCGTGCAGGTCAAACTGGTGGAGGAGAAGGGGGGGAGACTGTGTCTTGGGGGGGTGTGTGGCCCTGGGGCTGATGCTACTCTGCCCCCCGGGAATAAGGACAGAGAAATGTTGGTCTTTGGAAGTGGCGGGGGGAGGAGGCGGAGGCAGGGGTGTCATAGTGGTTGGAAGCAAGGACCTGTGTGGCCTTTTTTTCCCCAATGATTTCCATTCATTCATGTTTAGATGCATGTGCCTATTCATGTTCATGGGGGTTTAAACACTTTTGGATTCTTTCCCAATTTTGACGTTTTTGAGGGAAAAACCGGGCTTTATGAATTTGGGTTGGAGAATTGGGGAGGCTTGTTTCAAAAAAAGGCCCACCTTCACAGTTTCCGGGAAACCTCTTTGGGAACGGTAAATTACCTAGTAGGGGTTTTTTCCCCGCTGCCACCACTGACCATGGTTTGGGGGAAATTAAAATGTCAGGGGAACTTGTGCGACCCGCCCACTTTTTCCCTTTCTGAGGGCCAAACCCTGCACAAAACACAAACCTCCCAAAAAACTTCCTCCCCTAAAATTCCACTAAATGGGCCCCCATAAAAAAAATTTTGCTGAATATAAAAATTTTTGGACTGAAATTTGCCCAATTATCAACATCTTTTAATCATATTGACTTCCTCGTCCGAAAGTCTACATCCTAAAGGGGCTGGGGGCCCTAGAAGCCACAGGTACTGAAAAAGTTCCCTAAACCGCTTAAGGGATTTTTTTACGGCGGGGACCATTTTCCTTCCCCCTCTGCCCGGCATCGGGGAAATTTGGGCGTCAAGAGACAAATTAAACCCTTTTTTGGCCTCTTAATTTTTTTGAAATGCCTTATAAAAACCCCAAACCCCAAATTGTGCCCTTTCAAAAGCCTTCAAAAAAACACGGTTTAAACCACAGTGATCTGTACAGG
This sequence comes from Phyllomedusa bahiana, assembly GCA_025379985.1. Lineage (NCBI taxonomy): Eukaryota > Metazoa > Chordata > Amphibia > Anura > Hylidae > Phyllomedusa > Phyllomedusa bahiana. The sequence goes on from JAODAL010026865.1 coordinate 5,865, forward strand.
GGTTTAAACTTTTGGGGGGCTGCGTTTGCTTCGGGTTTGGGACTAAATCGGGTTTAAGAGGGAAAATTTGGGGGGCCGTGACTAAAGGGGAAACGAAAAGGGAAAAACCCCGCTGGATGAAATTTTGCTTTTAAACCACGAAAAAAGTTTGGTGACTGTCTTAAATTAACTGAATTTCACGGTAACCGCCCAAGTAAATGATGGGGCCTTTACGGTCCGGGCAACCGGGGATGTCTCGTTTTGCGTTTTTAATGGGACACGGAAGGGGCACCTTTGTCTTGAACCTCGAGCTTAAATGTCCTCCCCCCCCCTCCTTGCTTGTTTTCCACCTCTACTTCTCTCCATAATCAAAAATAAATATTAAAAAGGCAAAGAAAAATTTTGTTCAAAAAGGTTTTCTTTTTGAAAAACTGTACTGCAAAGACAACAAAACCCCAAAAATTTTTTTTCGAAATCCCTATCTTTTTCAAAACGGGGCAACAATTTTAGAAACACATTTTTTTTCTATGGGATATCTTTTGAAATTGGTCTTGTGAAGAGCCATAACCCCAAAATAAAACAGGGGTTCTTGTTTTCGGGCCCCTTGAAAAATTTAAAACACCAAGAAGGACTACAAAAACCCTTTTTTCTACTGAATATCTCTAAATGTGGTTTTTTCCCAAAACCTCATAACCAGGGGGTAAAAAATTGAATTTTTTTGTCGGTTTAAACAAAAAAAGGGGTCCTTTTTTGACAACCAGGGGGTTTTGAAATAGAAATGTTTTTTTTAACGGAACCCCTTTGTAAAATGGGTTTTTTCCCCCCAAAACGGGACAACCAGGAGAAAAAATAAAAAATTTTTTCCTACTTTTTTTATCAAGGATAAGTGGTCCTTTTTTAAAACCAGGGGGGTAGAAAAAGAAAGTTTTTCTCGGATATCTCAAAAATGTGGTTTTTTTCCCACAACAAAAACAAGAGAATGGACAATTTTCCCTAAAATTCGGTTTCGTTCACTTCCCCGAATTTCCAGCCCAAAAAATAACTTCCCGACAAAAAACAGTTTATTACCGGGGCGGGCACAGACCCTTTCGGGGTTTTGCTGTAGAACTTTTGTGCCGGGTGTTTAAAAATACCCAATGGGAGGCTTGGTTTGGTCTTCTTAAAAATTTTTGTTTTTAGTTGACACCGCAGATAAATTTGCGCCGCTCTTAAATCGCTTCACTAAAAAAACCCCCTGGCACTTAAGAGGGCAAAACGACCAAAAAAGTTTTAAAAGGTGACAGGGGCCAAGCCACAGAAAGCATGGGAAAGACAGGGGGCCCAATGACTTTCTGGGGGGTGGAAAAAACGGGATAGGCCCCCGATTTGGCAAAAAGACACAGTGTTTGGGTTACTGAAAGCACCCCCAAGCAGCAGCAGATTTCAAAACAGGGCACAATGACAATGTGTGGGTCACGGCGGGCACCACAGCAGCAGAAAATGAGGTCATACATGGCCAAATGACAGAGTGTGGGGGTTTGGGGGGGCAAAAAACCAGTCCCCCCGGTAAAGATGTTGGTGCAGATGGAAAACTGTCGGCAGATGTTTGGCATCGGGCCGGGTGGGGGCTTCAGAAAAGGGCTGGGCAGGTATTTTTAAAAACCCAGACCCATTTCCCCACAGTTTGGGTGGGGGCGTCATGGCTAAAAGTAGTCGGGACCCAAACCCAAAGGGTGTTTTGGAAAAACCTGGCCGTTTCCACCCGGGTTCATCTTGACAAAGGTCAGTCTTTTCCACATTTCCTGTGGACAAGCTTTTTCCCCTTTGGGGGAAACGAGGGCCCCTCCGCCGCACTAAAAACACCGCTCGATCCCAAACACAAACTGGCCGGGCAGGACAGTTTCTCCACTGCAAACTCGGCAAGTTGCGGCCACACAAACCAGTTTGGCTGCCCAAATTTCCCCGGATCTTCTAAATGGGATGGCAGAGTGCTGTCCAAAAGGGCCCCCACCTTTTGGTTCAAAGGGGCCCGCCCAGGTCCTGCTGCTGCTGCTGCTGGCGACTGCCCTCCCACCAAGGGGGGGTGAAAAAAAGCCCCTTTAACAAAAACGTCCCGACTTGGTTGCCTCTGATGGGGGCGGGACTGCTCCTACCTCCCCCCCTTTCCCCCCAGCCAGCCCCAGCCCGTAAAAAAAAGTGAGCGCTGAATAACCCCCCGGTCCCGACCCGTAGAGGAGGGACATGCCGCACATAGGCAGCGGCCCCAACCCACTACGGAAAGGGTTTCCCTATATTAAAATTTTAATTTGTCCTCCCTTTTCAGCAGCTGGGAAAAAGGCTCCCATTTTGGACCGGGTTTCGAGGCCAATAGGGTTTGGGGAACCAGAATCATCCCTCTGCCAGAGGCTTACTATTCGGCCTTTTCCTAGCCCCGGGAAAAACATCAAGCTGCGGTCCAAACTGCACAAGTGACCTGAGGGGGTCCCCTTTCCTCCATCTCCCCTGTATACTGCCACGGTTGCTTGCGGGTCATCTGCCTCGTCTTCCTCATCTCCATCTACCCTCCTCCGAGCTGCTCCTGCTCCTCCTCTCTTGTTCCACCCTGGTAGAAATCCACTCATTTCACCAGACAATGCTCCGCTTCCACTTCCTCCTCCTCCTCCATTTCGTCCCCTCCGGACTCATGATGACCACGAGATGTAGTCCGCCAACGTCTCCAGTCCCCTGCCCCAGACAGATATTTTTCAGTCATCTTGTTCCAGGACATGAAGCAGTCTGGAATGACGTTATTCATCCCGTAGTCCTGGCGACTGACAAAAACGTGGCCCTCGCTCGAATGGCCTCAACAACGCAGTGTCACGCAATGACCTGCCGACTGGCTGACCATCAAAATTACACAGGGGAGTACTCCTGTCCCGCCTGGATCATGCAAAAAATCGTTATGGCCTTTCTCTTTCATACACAGTCGTGTCCCAACACGGTGGGTGTCGATGGGGGGTGCTGGTGGTCGTTTTCCACGGGTGGGGGAGGGGAGGCGCGCATCGTGCATATCAGAGGGAGGTAGGGAAGATGGGTGGTGAGTGAGGCCGGTTCTGGCGCTCAACTCGAAGGAGGTGTACTTGCTTTGTAGGAATGGATGCTCGTGTGCATGCGACATTTCCTGCCATTTTCAAAGGCTTCCTGAAGATCGTGGAAAGACTTCAGGAACCTTTTTCAGCAACCGATTGAACACGTGCCCATGCAGGGCATGAACCATCCCTTCCTCGATGCACCCGCGCTGACCACCATGTTACTCATCCATTGTCCGACCACCATGGTTCCGATTTGCAGTTTGGCGCGGGAGAAAGCCACACAACAATTTCTTGCTGCATTACGCGGAGCAGTTCTGTTCCTCCGCCTGTTGACTTCGTTTGCTCGCCCGAGGCAAGCCAGGTGTAGAACTGCGTGAGCACCGCTGTGCCCTACAGCGATGTGGTATGAATGGAGCAGTACTTGAGGGAGGCTGAGATGGTGGTGGTGGAGAAAAGGAGGAGGGGCGGACATTTGGCTGCAGGATGGCCGCATTCTGACAACGTTGAGGATAAAGTCAGCGAGCATCTGTCCAAATTGCTTGAGTGTGGCCTGGCAGGTAGCACAATTCACTCCCAGTGAGGGCGCGTAAAGGACATGTACTGGCCCTGACGTAGTTACAGTCTCCAGACGTCAGCGCTGCCGTGCACCTTGTGGAACGAAACCGATAAGCTCAAGGACTGGCTACTTCTATTCTGACATATTTATGAAGAGCTTTTACTACCTTTTTGGAAAAGAAATATGGCTTGACCTCTCCATCTCGGCCGGCACAAGCCATTAGAGTCTCTGAACGGTGCAGAGTCCACCATTTGGAAAGGGAGGGGACTGCAGTACCAACAACTTGGACAGGAGCACGATCATCTGTCTGCACCTTAGGATGTGTTTGGAAGCATACTGTTGTCGTCTTTGCAAGCGTCTTGCTGAAAACGACTGCGGCGGCTCATGATAGCAAGAATCGCTGACAATCTGGACTGGGAGATGATGTCAAAGAGAACAACTCCCTTCTATGCAGAGGGTGGAGGCCTAGACTGCTGCAATAGGCATGCGTGCCACTGGGCGCTGCTGCTGCTGTTGCTGCATCGGCAGAGATGACCGCAGCCCGCATGCTGTTCCACGTTTCTCCCAAGGCCAGCTGGATGTGACGCTGCATGGGATGACGCAGGGCCGTTGTGCCAACGGTTAGCGTCCCTGGCCACGCTTCACTTTTCCTGCCTACAGATTCTACATATACCCATATTCGGCTCCTCCGGTGTCTTATGCAAAGAACTATGCACACCCGCTCGGAGTATCGATTTTAAAACCGCCAACCGCTCCGTCACTGAGGGTCGACTACTACTGGCGCCGCGTCCCTCTCTGAGGCCCTGTGCCACTAAGACCACTATTCTTTGACCTGCCGAAGCGAGTTTTTACCTAACCCTTGCCGCTTGGCTCCCGCGCCTCACACTGCGCACCACTGCTGACTCACACGCTACACTCACCCACATGCTGGCTGCGGCCGCTGCCTGATGCGCAAGCTGACGCCCTCATTCTCCTGCGCGAAGATTAAGCCCTTGCCTCACCCGTCTCTCAAGTGCGTCGGCTACATCATCATCTATTTGTGTTCATCGTCACTGCTGTCCTCATCATCACCGTCTTGTATGCAGGGAGGCTGAACCCCTCACAACATGACCTCCCATGCACTCGATCCACATCTATACTTTGCCGCCTCTGCAAGAAGCAGGGGATATTGGCCCCATTTCTTCGCTCCAAGTAGCTGCTGACTGCCTCCTATAAATTGTCCATCCTCGCTATATAAGTGGCGCTGAGCCCAGACCACATAGTAGATCTCTGGCTGAAGGAACCGGATGGACAGAGGCGGGTTGAGGACAGGTGTAGGCCGCTGACTCCGCTCCCGGGCACATGCCAAACTAAGGTTGTGTCGACGTTCCCACCAAAGACTCTTGCTGGGTTTTTGTCAGATGTCATCTGGGATGGAAGTGGATGACCTAGTCAGACATCAAGAACCATTGGTTGCTAAACAAACACGTCCGGTAAGATGCAGGTCACGTCGCAAGATGACAGTGCGGCAGTTGTGGGCGACCGAGTGACCCCAGCTGCGACGATCCCCTGGTTGCTGTGCTGCGACCTGGGCCTGGAAATTTTTTGTGCCTCTGCCACTCGCAAGGTGAAGAGCCTGCCACCATGCTCTGTCTGACATACTGTTTGTTCTAAAGTGTACTAGACACTGTTAGATGAAGATAATCTGTATATGATAAATACACACCCTGATTAGGACTCCAAATAACCCAGTAACAAGCTTGGTAACCCTTGTGATATAAATAGTGCTCCACAACTGGGCAGGAAAAATTGAGCTTGTATGTGTGCCTTTAAAAAACTCTGTGTATTTTAACTGAATAGTAAAAAGCACAAACAGGCTTAAATAACCTCGGAAATGAATTATGCTACAGAAATTTCTTCTGTGTGCGGTGAAAAACAAAGTTTCTTTTACTGAGTACTAACTGCAAAAACAACGCTTAATTAACCCCTTGATGAAAATTGCGCATAATGAATTTGTGAGCAGCCAGCGCAAACTACTCAGCTTGCGGTAGCGTGTTACAATTGTGTGTTTCTACGCTACCACAAGCAAGAGAAAAAATTGTAATTAACTTCACTGTGAATTATGCTACAAGGAAAATGTGGTGCGATTTTTTGGCAGTGAAAAAGAACAGTATTTATTTTTGATCACCACAGCAAAAAAAAACAACGCTTAATTAACTCCTGGATGTAAATTGCGCAAAAGAATTGAGCAGCCGAAAATGAAGGTGGTATTTGTATTGTAAAAACGCTGTTTCTTTAAATGATACAACAGGAACTGGCTTAGATCCCCCCTTGATATTAAAATGAGCTGTGAGCATGATAGCATTAAAGCGAGTAAATGCATGCCTGCAGTGGACGCCACAACTGACTTCATATCCGACTACACCAAAAAATCCAGAATAGAACATTAAGAGAAGCAGTCTCTGAGACAAGCAGGTAGACACCGACAAAACAAATTGGCTGTATAAAAGTGATTCGCGTTCAGTAAGAGCATCATAATAAGCCGCAGGCAGCACCTTCCATTGATCATAGCAGTGGAGGATGTGAAGCTACCAGCGTCGCGCCTGACTTATATAGTGCGGAGTCGTCACAGAAATCCCGCCGTTCCTCTGATTGGCTTCATCTCTGCACATGTCATGCAGGCTTATGTCCCTTCTTTCCATCCCGAGTTCATTTGCCCCATGTAAACGCCTATGTGCTCGCAGCATTTTATCAATCAAAAGCACACTTCGTTCACGGACTGTCACCGAAGTCCCCAAACTTCGACTTCTGTCAGGCAACCTAAGTTTCCCTGAAAATCTAACGAAGTCCACTTCGTTTATAAATCAATTCGCCTCATCTCAAACTGACAACCAGGAGTAAACAAATAGAATGATTTTTCTACGAATTATCTAAGAAATGTGGTCCCTTTGACAACTGACAACCAGGGGTAGAAATAGAATGATTTCTACGGAATATCACTATGAAATTGGTGTTGAGGAACAACTCTGACAACCAACCAACAGTGTTCTTCCTTCCGTCCTTGCAATTTAGAACTGCCAAGTATGACGAGCAATTGACTTTGTTTTCTACGTAATACGCCGCGGCAATTGTGAGCTTATACTACAAGCATTTGAGATTATAAACAGTATAGTTTTAGTTATGGAATAGTCTTGTAAATGGAGGCGACTGGTGTCTTTTACACCAGCGGTCTTACCCCCCCCCCCAAAAAAAAAAAACCAAACTATGCTTAGGCAACTTTTGATTTTCACTATGGTGTAATTATTTTCCCATTGACCATCTTACAGCATCTTACAGAATAAGGGACACAGCGTTAGAAATAGCATGTCTGTCACTAGCTTATGCTGTCCTCAGCAAGGGGGGCATAATCTATGTGACAGGTTCCCTTTAAATAGTGTTGCTTTAAATCAAATACTGGAATAGGATACAACAGTTACTAGAGCTGTCTCTCTTTAGCCGCACACCCCAGTTCCCTAACCTCCTTCTAACATATTTTAGTTTTAATGGGCGGGTGAGGGCATGGCCCTGGCACTACGGACCAAGATGGCCGCTTAGCTTGGACGCTCCCCGGAGGGATCGCCTGCTGCATTAAGGGGGTCAATCCCAAGGACACCCCTGGGCACACAAGCGGGCGGCAGAAACGACCTCCATCTACTCCAAGAAACATGGAGACCAGCTCTGTGAGCAGACTTCGCTCCATGCTTTCCTCACTAAATCTCCGTCGCCGCGCTTCTGGATGCTGAGGGAGCTGCGGCCTAACCCGGAAGTCACAGCGGTGCCCGCCAGCGCTGACGATTACCCGCCGGACGGCGGGCGCTCACAGGCGCATCACCACCTGTTGCAGAGGCGGTGGATCCCATACCTTGGACTCAAGGGTGCCGCTGGAGACGTGGACATTGGAGGGGTGAGCGGAGGAGGACACGACAAGCGGAGGAGGCAGGCCGCGGGAGCAGTGACCGGCGGCATCGTGGAACACCGCCGCCGGCGGGAGCAGAGGAGACAGGTAACCATCAGGGCCCCCGAGCGCCTTACCCAGCCCTGAGTCCTCTGAAATATCTGGACTCCCCATCCTCGTCGGGGACTGCCACTGCATATCCAGGGGACTTAACACTGGGTGGTAAACAGCCGCCGCACACGCTGCAAGCAGCCTTAAGACCCACACTCTAGGGCTCAAATAGGGTGCATTCTTGGGCATCACAGGCAGCAGCGATCCCCGCTCACAACCAATGTAGCCTGCAGAGTCACCCAGCTGAATACCTACACTCTATTACCCCAAAGGAGGAAACTACACCTTTCTGGGGACCCTAGCCCGCGGCCTGGGTGGCAATCCGGTCATTCTATTATACCACTGAGCACCTGCACTCGGAAAACGAAGATTCTAACCATAGCATCTTTTCTTCTGGGGGCGTCCCTGCTCTCCTCTTCATAACCACAAACAGCATGATGTCTCTAAGAAAAAAAAAAGAAGAAGCTAACAACCTGTAGCAGGGTGTCAGGGGTCAGAGTGACTCATCACCCGTCGGATGTCGGAACCCAAAAGACTGGGAGCATATCCCATCATGCTGTGTACTCTGTCTGCTGTCAACTTGCCCAGCCCCACCTGTGATGCGAATCCTTGGAGAAGACAAAATCTTGAGATGGTCGGACGACACTAAACGCAATACAGAGCCGAATCCTAACGCCCTAGGTCACTGGGGGTGGGTGATCCCGCTGCGGTTCCCATTGTACAATCCAACCCCGTATTGAAGGTCCCGGCTCAATGATCTCCCAACCAGAAAGGAACTTTAATACCACATGGATTTTATGCAAAATGTTAAAAAGACTTCAAGGCAAGTTTTCATCGCTTAGACGGACATAAGACACTTTGACGGAGAGAGTAGAGTCATTGAGACCGCCCATGAGACACCCGGCAATATGTTTCTTCTTTGCAATCAACGGGTGGCTACCCGGGGACAAACCCCTGAGGGAGACTAATCGACAAGTAGAAGATCTGACAACAGAGGAAGGCGGAACAATTTGAGGGTTAGGGGGTCCCTGAGGCCACTGGGGAGGAAAATGTGTTTCAAATTCTTGACAGAATCTTCCGGTCCATCCTAGGGGAACTGAGCCCGGAACTATCAAAATGGACAGAGCTCATAGAGCCCTCAAACCCAAGGGCCCTCCCTCACGTCCACGAGATATAATATGCTGTATTCATGAGTTCCAAATTAAAGAGCAAATTTTAAATATGGCCAGAACCCGAGGGTCCCTTCAATATCAGGGACGAATCCAATTTTTTTCCTGATCTTTCCTGGATAACTCTCCAGAAACGTCGCCACCTCAAGCCCTTGCTAGAAATTCCCGAAGGAACATCCATACCCTACCGCTGGGGCTTTCCTTTACATTAATTGCTACCAAAATGGAGCCCTGCAACTCTACCACTCTTGAGGATCTTCCAAAAATTTTGTTCCACCCTGGAATTTCCTACCACCGAGCTCACAGACGGGACTTTGGGGGTCCCCCCTGCCCCGCTCCGGATGGGGAGAAGGCACAGCCCAAGCGGAAGAGATCCGCTCTGCTAAAATCTTGGAGATTGGGGAATAAATACACCTCTTCTCCTGCCACTTGATTCTTGCAGTTTTAGAAGGAAAGTTGTTCTGTCTCATTTTGTTGATCCCCTTCTAAAGGCGTTTCTGTCTCTCCTGATGGTAGAGGATTAGAACTTTATGACTTTCATTCCTGGGGCGAGAATGTCCACTAGTAATGATTGGTGGCAGATACTTTAAGCTCCTAGGAATGACTCTCATACATCCCCACTATAATGTTTAATATGTTGCTATTTTCTGGGTTTAGTAGCCTGTTTCCCCTCATGTGAGGGTGTTTTCTAGCCTAACAGGAGCATTCAGATTTCGGATGATTCTGTGCCAGTATGTATAATGCATGTTATTTTTATACTTTAAGAGGATTTCCCCCTCATATGTGTTGTATTACTCTATGGGACCTTGAAAAATACTTAATTTACTCCTTTCTAAACCAGATCCCATAGATACTTAAGTTTTTTCTAAATTTTACTTCACCTGCTTAAAGCAGCGAGATCTCCTAGGCCTACTAAGATTTGCGGTTCAGTACTTGACTCGTTGGGCGTTGCGCCCCCTGAGGTGATCTCTCTACTTGCATAGTCTATTTTCCGGTTAATGAAGGGAAGGAACCATTGTTATTGAACTTCTGGTTTCCTAAGGAGTTGAATACCTCCTCAAGGCATGAGAAGCCTTGATGTTCAAATACGACTTTATTTGTTATGTGGTTTGTTTGTCTGTCTTGTGGCTCCCATTCCCTCCCCTTCTGTTTCCTTTATTCATTTGATGGTGACACGAGACCTGCTGTGGGATACAGTTGTTAATAGCTACCAATGGGATTCCAATGATTAAGCTATACTCTCTAAATATTAAGGGTTTGAACTCCAATTTAAAAAGAAAACTCCTACATGCCGAACTCACATCTAGTAGACCTGACTTGGTATTTATCCAAGAGACACATATTAACAAGACAGGAAACTTTAACTTTCTTAAGCAACTATATCCAATCAGTTATGTGGCATCCCAAGACGAAAAAAAAGGCAGGAGTGGCTGTATTACTTTCCCAAACGTGCCCCATTTTGATAACGAAATCCCTTGTAGATCCAGGCGGCCGTTATGTGATTCTGGAGGGCACACTGGGAGGTTCCCCTATTTTATTATGTAATGTTTATGCCCCCAACGTGGGCCAGCTAACCTTCCTAAAGCGTGTATTAAACAATCTATCCTGTTTCCCTCCCTCTGCTTTTTTTGTTGGGTTAGATTTTAATCTAATCTTTTCAGAAATATTTGACAAACTCTCGGCGAAGGGTTCACCCCGCACCATGACCCAGCCTATTCAATTTAAGGGCTTTAGACAGCTCATTCGCAGATTTAGACTGTTCGACCTCTGGAGGATTGAACATCCTTCAGAAAGGGCTTATACTTTTTTCTCCAATCCACACCAGTCTCACTCCAGACTTGATTATTTCTTTCGAAATATTCTGGCTCTGAGGATGATGGAGTCTGCTGAGGTAGGAACTATAACATGGTCTGATCACGCCCCAGTCAGTCTGTCCCTTAAAACCTTGAGCAAAGTGACTCGGGTGTGTCATTGGAGACTTAATGAGTCTTTGTTAAAGAATCCCATTGCATAGAGAGGAATTGAGAAAACACCCGGTGGATTACTTTGAGGTTAATACAGGGTTCAGTTTCCTCTTCCATTACTCCTTTGGAGGCCCATAAGCCGGTTCCCAGGGCATTGCATATTTTTGGGGCACTCGGTTGAAGAGGGAAGACAGGCGAAATGGGGGGAGTACTTGCAGAATTTAGGAAAAAGGGAAAAAAATTTGGCACGCCCCCTAAAAAATTTTGAGGAAAAATTTCTCTAAGAAAAATTGAGGAGCCAGCTTTACATAGAGCGAAATTTTTTTTTGCATTACGAAACAAAATTTTCGAAAGACCCAAAAAGCGCAACACTTTGGTAAGTGCGCGGGATGAAGCGGGCTCTCACCCACGTCTTGCGGAATATAGAGAGTGCCAATTTAGATCCCCAAGCTATTGGGGATACTTCCACCCCTTCTTTAGGAATTTTTCAACATCCCGGACACCTTACCAAAAAGATAATGGGAGGGGGATAGTTTACAAAGGGAAATTTTTGATTCCGTAGGCTACCCGGGGGCCCTACAAAAGCTCGGATCTATAAAGCCCTATAAAAGGCGGAGGAATTCTTGGATACCATTAAAATTTTCCCTTCAGGAAAAAGCGCCAGGTCCGAAGAACTCACTTACTTATATACCAATCTTCCACCCAGTTCTCCCCCAACAACAGTCATTAAACCTTTTTACAAGGGTCCCCTGTCCCGAAACATTGCTGCACCTTAATACCTAAACCTAAACCTGTGGGGATCCCCTGGAGTCGGTAGCTAAGACCCCAAACACTGTTAAACACAATATAACATTTTCACTAAAATATTGGCTAATAGACTCCCCTTCATTTTACCGAACTGGTTTAAAAAAGATTAGGAGATTTGTTCCATGTCAACAAGGAGGAGACAACACCAGAAGAGCCATCGATCTCATCGACATTGTACGTAAAAGGGGGGAATCCATGCTCCTCCTAAGCCTTGATGCTGAAAAGGCATTTGACCGTCTTAATTGGTCGTTCATGTTTCATACACTGCAGGCGTTTGGGATCGATGGCCCTTTTGTCGTCGCACTCCGGGGGATCTAATCTAATCCATCTGCCAATATTAGGTTACCCCATGCTATGTCCCCAAAAATAACCATTCGCAATGGTACTAGACAGGGTTGCCCTCTCTCCCCCCTCCTGTTTGCCCTGTCTATTGAGCCTTTGGCAGCGGTGATCAGATTATCCCCAGATATCGCGGGGGGTGGTGGTTGGAGAGTAAGAGTTTAAAATCTCATTGTATGCGGACGATGTACTGTTAACCCTTACTAACTTGACAGTTGCATTACCTAATTTGCACTCCCTCCTGGTCCAATTTAGTCTCTTATTGGGATATAAAATAAATACATCTAAGACGGAGGCATTGCCAATAGGCATCCCTGATACACAGGTCGCCCAACTTAAAGTAAATTATAACTATCGATGGAAGTCGGATAGCCTAAAATACTTAGGGATTTTTTTGACTCCAGAATACTCTTCGCTCTTTAAACACAACTTTCCGAAACTCTTATTGGAGATTAAACACCTCCTGGACCGCTGGAATAAATTGGCACTGCCCCCTTTTTGGGCCGGATTGCAGCTATAAAGATGTCAGTCTTGCCAAAACTGATGTAGTTGTTCGAGACTCTCCCGGTTCCAGTGCCCCTGGCGACCCTTCGATCCCCGCAAGCGAGTTTCATTCACTTTATATGGGCTCGCCGGCGGCATAGGATATCTAGAGATGTCTTGTTAACAGGAAATCAGAATGAGGGGTTATCGGTCCCGGATGTGGTTAAATACTATTAGGCAGCACAGTTGAGAGCTACCCCTGCCTGGTCGGCATTGTACGCATATTCCAGATGGATGGAGATCGCAAAGCTGTGGATCGCTCCTGTGCACCCTAACTCGCTACTATGGGCCACTACCAAACTCAGCATTGAGCAACCCCTACTAAATTCTATGCCCCTGACGGGAGCTATAGAGAGCAGAGGTGTCATAGAAGATTTGCATTGTGCATCTCCCATGACATCCTTCCTATTCCACCCATCACTCCAAAAAAGATGGAATGGATGCTAGGTGGAGGCCTTGGTTTGCAAGACAACTTTTCCGATTGCAGATGTGGTTTGACCCTGCACCTCTGGAAATAAGACCCTTTGCGGAATTGCAATCTAGGTTTGAACTGCCATCTGCGACCCTTTTTTTCGTATTTGCAGATTAAACACTATATGCACTGGGTATTGGGTTCTGATAGAGTTTCGAAACCCTCTGCTTTTGAACAGCTTTGTCGGTTAGGGACATCGACAAGAGGGTTGATATCGACAATATATCGACAATATATCAGATCCTGATCTTACCAATTCAAGAGTCTTTGATACGACACTCATATATGTCAAAGTGGGAAGAGTTTTTGGGATCACCAATGTCGATGGAGGACTGGCAGAATGTTTGGCGGCAGGCAGCCCGATCATCTATCTCTATACAGAACAAAGAAAATCAGTTTAAATTGATGATGTATTGGTACCATACACGTTCCTTACTTCATAGATTGAATTCATCAATCCCAGATGTGTGTTGGAGGTGTGGGGAGCCAGGGGCAGACATCCCACATATATTTTGGGTATGTAGGTTGGTAACCCCCTTTTGGAAAAAGGTCCAAGCATTAACCTTTGAGATCATCCATGAGTGGATCCCCCTTACACCTCGGACTTACCTCCTGAATGTCCCACTCCCCTCTCTGGGACGTAATTTAAGTAGGCTTTTTTTATTATATAGTAACGGCAGCTAAGTGCTTGATCGCCAAATATTGGAAGCAAACCTCACCTCCGTCTAGGGAGGCCTTGTGCTCGCGAATAAGGGAAATTAGAGATATGGAATATCTCACGGAATGATGAGTTGGAGACCTTTGACGCCATTTGGAGACCCTGGGAGCTCTACAGAGTTCTCCAGGATTCTTGACTTTAAATGTTATGGCAGAACTTTGCCACTGTTGGTCTCGATTAGTTACGGACGATTCTTCCCTTATGTGTCCTGTCGTATGTCTCCCCAGTCCATGTCATATTGTACAGTATACCTGTGAATTGAATTGGTTTCAGATTGTTCTTATTCATGCGTGCATATGTCTTATAGGTATTAACAAAATTGACTATGTTAGATATTATGCTTTATTCAATTCTTATATTGTTGATCTGTTTGTATATGCTCTTTTGAAAATTTCAATAAAAATACAGTTAAACAAAAAAAAACATATCGTTATGGACAGCATGTAAACTGATCCCTTAGTCAGCTAATTTTTTTAAGACTGATTTCAGCAGTTTTTTCAGAGTGAATAATGATTTTAGAACGAATGGTGAAGCAGGAAAATAGCCTGCTTAGTAAAGAAGGAAGCATTTTTCTTTAATAAAATGTATTACAGTTTCTTATTTACGCTTATACTATTGCTATATGCAAAATTTGTTAGAAAGTTAGTGGCCATTTAACATTACCAATTATTTTTTCTGCTCCATGGACTGCATTTACCAGTCTAACCTCCAGTTCTTGAAGAATGTTAATGTTATATTCCTAATATATATACTCATAATCATATACTCAATGACTTATATTGTGTATGCTTTCATGGACTTCTGTGACCTCCCTTTTACGAAGCATACAAGCCACTTCTACTACCATTTCTGCCACATCAGAACTAGTAGACCTTGTGAAGAGCCGACTTGTTGACTCCGATATTTTGCCTGCACGTCCACCTCTTGGCTTTTGAATGGATGGACGGATATCATTAAATTAATTGAGTTATTATATATATAACAATTTGTGTCATTTATCTAGAGTACAATGTGTCTTTTAATATGTTCTCTATCGAATAAAAAAAGATATTCTGTAAAATGAAGACCTAGACAAAAGCATGTTGGTAGATGCTCATTCACCTGTCCATGTAATTTGATCATTTTCAGCTTGACAAATAATGTCATCACACACCATTCACGCTTACTGATAGAAAGAATGAGCAAACCTTTGTAAATTTTTTATCTTCCAGGCTGGCGAAAGTGTTTAGCAAACCAAAAGTCATTTGATCATGCACAGTTCACTAACTCTGCATTACATGAGGTCTACTGGATTTAAATATTTAACACTTTGGCACGGGAAGATTTTTTTAAAAGTATCCTTAATGCAACAGTTTAATTTATATATGAAAAACAACATAATATATGCTGAATCAAGAACGCCGACTCCATTCAGAATAACTGCTGCCTCTAGAATATTAATTTGGAGATTAACGTATTATATAAGTACAGTAAATGTGTCAAAATGCTGTGTGCAACCACATTTTATTGTTCTTTCATTCCCATATCGGAATGTTCATGTACATTGCACGTGGTTGTAATTCCTGCATTTTGACATCTACATATAACCTAGTAATTCACCTAGCTCAGCAGTTGGAATGGCCAAGAATGACAGCTGTAATTAACAAATGTGTTTCCTCACTACCAACTTAAAATGAAAAAACATTGAATCTTGGCTCTTTTTCCATTGTCAACTGGAAAAAATATTTTCTAAATATGAAATAATTATCTCTGTCAAAGTAAGTCATTTTTGTACTACACTTAAAATCATATAAGTGGGCTTCCTGTCTTTCTACATCAGCTGCCCGATGACTGGAAGCTCAGTAGTTCTGTGTATCTCGACATGAAGGAAAAAGCGCCAAGTCTATAATCTCATTATCAATTTAGGGCGGTCTTTAAAGCCAACCCCTTTAGTCCTGCCTTTGATTGTTTTTAATATGAGAGAGGAAATAAGGGGAGTATACAGAGAGAACTTGGGAAGGAGAAAGATAGCCAAAATGCATACAGGATAAATAGAAACAGGAAAAGCACAAATTTGCACCAAAAATGTAAAAGGAAAATGGACTAAGACTGAGGCAAGCAATGTGAGGATGTGGTTTTTTTTTTTTTCGTTTTTTTTTTTGGTTCACTGAACAACACCTTTAAACAAAGGGCCACATGTATGAAAACTGTCTAGGCCTAAAATTCACTTTGTTCCCCATAACAACCAATCACCTTTCATTTCATATAGTGCTCTATAACAATGAGAGGGGCATTGTGATTGGTTGCTGTGGGCAACAAAGTGAGTTTTAGACCTAGACAGTTCTCATACATGTTGCCCAAAGTGTACAATACTAAATTAATTCCCTTTTTTATCCCTGTGAATACTAAACATGTCAGCGCTGTACACACTGCTTCCATCTCCTGCATCTGTTCAATGCATGTGTCTGATGATGGCAAACACCAATGATTATATTATCCAATCCCAGTAGCCTATTAAAGCCTTTATTTATTTCTGATTTGTCGTTGATTCTTAAAACTATTCCTTTGCAACAGAATCTTTCTCTTGTGTTTATCAAGAACTTGCTGTTTCAACCAAGAAGGATTGTTTACTCATTGCCCAACTATTAGCTCAGAACAGGTCCTGATATGGCTGTGTCCAACTGTTCTTCCTCTGATTCTGACTCAAGCTGTCTGGTTCCTGATCGTGACCTAGGCTATTCTTGACCTTGTACATGGTTTCCTGTTCTGCCCTGCTTGTTGTTACTTCTATAACCTGACTTCTGGTTCCTCCTGACTACGCTCCTGCTTTTCCCTCTGGATGTTTCACCTAGTTCCTGATTTGCTTTCCTGGGGATCATACTTTTGGACTCCATGCTGCTGGTTCCAACTCCTGATCTTGTTCCTGTCCTTCCACTACTGCTGGGTCACGGTACCAACTGGTAACTATTCTGAGGGCAAGGGCAGTAATCTGGGGATCTTGTGGGAATGAAGGTTGAAATCTAAGGGAACCTTTAGACTATAATAGTCTAATAATTATTGTTAATTCAAGTTCTTTCTTGCTTATGCATGTCCTAACAATTTATTGGATGTCCCAGACATTATCTTGATTATATATCCTTCCACCCAATTTTGTTTTCTTATTCAAGCACTTTAAACTTTACTTTACTGCCTTTCTAAGAGCACCGTCTTACAAATATTCCGAAGCCAGTGGTTTTAGAAAAATAGTGGCGTAGCACTTGTTTTGATTTTTATAGACAAAGGACCACATGTATGAAAACTGTCTAGGTCTAAAACCCACTTTGTTGCCCATAAAAAAACAATCAAAGTGCCCCTTTCATTTTTCCAGGGTGCTCTGATTGGTTGCTATGGGCAACAAAGGGAGTTTTAGACCTAGACAGTATTCATACATGTGGCCCAAAGTGCTGAAAAAAATTAGTGAGAATGAGTATCCTCTTAATTCATGACACATTCCATTCCTTCCTCACAAAGAAGTTAAAGAAAATGTATATCTTGAAATTGATAGAACTGTATTTTCCATACCCTTTCCTTTTTGTATCTTGTAACAAGTCTACAGATACCACCCTGGAAAAATGCTATAGAACTGCCCACAGCATTAACAAGCAGTGTTATTAGTCTGAAGCTGCCTGTGACTCTGTGAAACAGCATAGTGAGAAATCCTCTTTAACACTGATGTTAAGAGATGCTTTTTCTTTACTGAACTTAGAGGGCTTCATGTCGCTACACTATTTATAGAGGAAACCCACTTTGACCATGAAGGTAATGTTATACACAAATTGTATCTTATTGGATACCTACACACACCTGCCACTTTATTAGGTACACCATGCTAGTAACGGGTTGGACCCCCTTTTGCCTTCAGAACTGCCTCAATTCTTCATGGCATAGATTCAACAAGGTGTTGCAACGATGTTCAATTGGTACCAAGGGGCCCAAAGAGTGCCAAGAAAATATTCCCCACACCATGACACCACCACCACCAGCCTGAACCGTTGATACAAGGCAGGATGGATCCATGCTTTCATGTTGTTGACGCCAAATTCTGACCCTACCATCCGAATGTCGCAGCAGAAATCGAGACTCATCAGACCAGGCAACGTTTTTCCAATCTTCTACTGTCCAATTTCGATGAGCTTGGGCAAATTGGAGCCTCAGTTTCCTGTTCTTAGCTGAAAGGAGTGGGACCCGGTGTGGTCTTCTGCTGCTGTAGCCCATCTGCCTCAAAGTTCGCCGTACTGTGCGTTCAGAGATGCTCTTCTGCCTACCTTGGTTGTAACGGGTGGCTATTTGAGTCACTGTTGCCTTTCTATCAGCTCGAAACAGTCTGCCCATTCTCCTTTGACCTCTGGCATCAACAAGGCATTTCCGCCCACAGGACTGCCGCTCACTGGATGTTTTTTTTTTTCGGACCATTCTCTGTAAACCCTAGAGATGGTTGTGCGTGAAAATCCCAGGAGATCAGCAGTTTCTGAAATACTCCGACCAGCCCTTCTGGTACCAGCAACCATGCCACGTTCAAAGGCACTCAAATCACCTTTCTTCCCCATACTCATGATCGGTTTGAACTGCAGGAGATTGTATTGACCATGCCTACATGCCTAAATGCACTGAGTTGCCGCCATGTGATTGGCGATTAGAAATTAAGTGTTAACGAGCAGTTGGACAGGTGTACCTAATAAAGTGGCCGGTGAGTGTAGTTTCCCACAATAGAAAAAGAGCAGGGTTTGCAATTCCTAATCTGCAGACGATGTCCTATCCAAATTTCCAAATCTATAGAGGACTCGAATGATCTAATGATAGCTATATCATCCATAGTGGCACATATCTTGGATCACAAATGATACTCTGTAATATCTGTTTCCAACATGTCCCTCAAAGCGTAGACTGTCTTAAGATTTGGCCTATATGATTAATGTAGGGTCAGACACCCAACTGAGAGGTCATTTTCTTTTCTCTCTTTTTTATGGTTCCTATTCTAGAGTTGACTACTTTTTGGCAATATCTTTGCACCAAGGCTGAATAGATTGTGATATGGGTTCTATTATGTGGTCAACACCATTTTCCTATTACTCTTACTTTCAGATAAAAATACACCAGTTTATGCATCCCATTGCCATCTAAATAAAAATGTACTTACAAAAAACCTGATACAGGTAGGAGCTAAGATAACACATTGTAGACTATTTTGCAATGAATAAGGGTACAGTGTTCTCTCCAGCAATGTTAGGGGAAGCTCATAAAGTTGTGATACTGGGCTACTGTATGTCTATGAGTACTTGGATAAAAAATGGGGCACTAAAGCAGGGAATGCGTAATTCATAATTAAGATCACTAGAAACTGCTTTTGTTGCTAACTCTTCTAACAGATTATTAAACAACCACTGCACTTTTGTCCCCTTAGTTCATTACAAATTTCTTTTAGGAACACTGTAGTGCCAGTAACTTTTCTTACCTGAAGCTGCATACATGATTTCTTGCTGATGCAACAGTCTCGGTTAGGTCACATGACCTGCACTCTGGTTGGCTGAAAGACACTGTGCTTTTTATTCTGACAGGAAATCTGTCTTTCTATGCATTCCCATGAGACTCCTATAGGAATGTATACAAATATTTACTTTTGGGTCACACAACCATGCTCTGTTTCAGCAATTCACACTGCAGGTCCCATGACCCAGTGGCAGCAGTGAAAATCCTTTATTCAGCTGCAGCTAAGAAAAATTACAGGTACTACTGTGCACCTAGAAGAATTGTTTCATGAACGAAAGAAGAAAATACTGTACCTGGTCCTTAAAATTTGATAGTCAATGTTAGGGCCAAACTGAGAAGCTGAGCACTAGGTAAAACAAATAAACTAGCTTTTATGAGGGATATGGTTTAAGTAATGTAAGCCTTCTCTCCAAATATTTCCTATTCTTGTTCTATCCATTATTCCCAGATTGTTTAACAAGCCAGATGACAAAACCTTGGATTGAAAAACAACTGTTCAGATTTGTATATGTTTAACTCACTGAAATTAACCTTTAATTTACTAAACTAATGCCATCATTCATATTTACAAATTTGCCGCTACATGCATTTGACCCTGGAAACTGATAAGAGTCTCTTAGTCTACTGGATTTAAAAGGCTATGTAAAGTCAAAAATATCAGACATTTATAAAATATTACTAGGTCCTGATGTAGAAGTCCCAATTAGACATTCCTATATAGGTAAATACCAATATCTGAGAACCTCATTTCCGTTAGATCAGGGTTCCCCAACTCCAGTACTCAAAGCTCACCAACAGGTCATGTTTTCTGGCTTTCCTTAGTATTGCAGAGGTGATATAATTATTGTCAATGCATTCTGTTGTATATACTGAAAACATGACATGTTGAATGGACTGGAGTTGGGGAACACTGCATTAGATAGTTGACAAGTGATATGGAGTTGAACAACCAGAACATCAATGTGTTCAACTTACAAATGAATACAAACCACTGATGTTTTGGTTTCATACTCCCTCTTTTATATATTAACTCAACCAAATAAACTGCATCATTGCTGGATATGTAAGTCAGGTGGGGAAATTGTAACTCACTTATTGTGGACCTGTTTCCAAATTCAAATTTTTTTGGTTTGAGGTGGAATCTATGATTCATGATGTGTTTGAAATACAATTTCCTATGAAACCTCTATTCATCTTTCTCAGTATCAGTTAGGACATAAATCCTCAAGATGCCTAGTAGTACCTAGATGCCAGATTGCTAAGTTTTACAGAAATGGACTTCTACTAACCCATATTGATTTGTATGCACAAATCTAAGATGCTATAAATATGGAATATCTTACATCTACACTGAGTAATAGTGATTGTTTTTCAATCTATTTGGTTTTATATTGGTCATAACTTAAAAAAGTACTCTCTTTCTACATAGATGTCACGGGTGATGGTAATGGATCCTCTAAGTCAAGGGTGTCGAACTCAAACAGTCAGTGGGCCAAAAGTAAAAATTTGGACTAATTTGTGGGCCCATCTGAATATTTACTAAAAAATTGAGGAAGTATTTCCTTCTCAACAGATATAAAGATAAACCTTTTCAAATGGAAACAAACTTAAAGGGGTTACCCAGAGAAAAATAAACTGATGATCTATCCTGGACAGGCCATTAATTTGAGATAGTTCGGGCGCTGAGTGTTAATGCCTTTTCTGGTAGTAGCACCTAAGTGAAGCCGAAACGCGTCACATCTCCTGTGTTGTGGCTGGCTCATTCACAGCGAATGATACCACTCTACAGCACTGCTTCACAGTACTTCACCTCCCTGTGCAGCATGTACCGCTTTAGTACAGCTGATCTCTGTAGTTACTGAGTGTCAGCACCCAACCGATCATCTATTGATGGCCTTTCTGCCTTTCGTTTGACCATTTTAGCGCTCAACTATGTATGACAGTGTAATACCTTATAAATAACAGTCACCAAGTAATACACCAATACATGAAGCTAATATACCATACGAATGATTGTTACTAAAAAAAACTCCTACAATACCAAGACCCAATAATAATGCTACTTGAGGATCAAATAACACTGCCAGACCATGACCCAATGTGACCACCAAAATGACAATCATTTGAACACAGGCCTCAAACCTTCATAACCACCGCCATACATTTTATCAATAGGTAAAAACTATATATTGTGGGGCGCCTGAAAGACATATAAGGATTACAGTGCATTACATTTAGGGGACCCCACAAAAGGTTTTTTCTGTTTTGGGGAGCTTTCATTTTTCCTTTTTTTTTTTCAATCCACCCAAAACCCTTTTATAAGCCCTTTCTCCGGGGCCATGACTCGTCACTGCAGAAGTTACCACAAAAAACCTTTCAGAATTCTCATTTTTCCAGAAACCTAAAAACCCTACCACGGGGGGGGGTTAAATATACCCCCCTTTTCTAATGGGAGGGGTATCCCAGGAAACAGGGCGAACCCCATCCCCACAAAACCCCCAATTTCCTATGATGGGAAAGCCAGGTGCTTGCTTCCGGGGAGGGGAGCATCTTTCCCTTTTAAAAGGGCCCCCTTTTTAGGTGGGTATATAGAAACCTCTCATTAGGAAGGTGGGATATAAAATATAATATATATTTTATAAAATTTGACAATGAGGGACTACACTTCTTTTTAATCACGGGGAACCCGGGTCACATAGTTTATGCCCCCAGCGGGGGCAGCACAAGTAGGGGCAACGGGCCGTTCCCAACACGGGTGCCCCCCCTTCTATAAAATGCAGCAGTTTTAGGGGGTTTTTACCCCATAAATTTTTTCCCATGAGAATGGGTTAGCCCCCGCCCACAAAAGCAAGCCCCCCACAGAAAATTATTCACTTTTTAACTACCTTTTTAAAAGAAATTAGTTTATCATTGAGGTGGGATCCTCAGATGGGGGGGGTTTAAAAAAAAATTGACTTGTGAATGACCTTTAATGATTTTTCCCTGGCGAAAACCCCGTTTTAAATGCATTAAAAATACTAAAACCCAGCTTTTTTAAAACAAAAAAAGGGGACACAGCACTGGAAACGCAGGTCGACACTACTTTTCGGCCCCCCGAAAGGGGGAAATAACCATGTGAAAAGGTTCTCTTTAAACTCACATTGTAATGATATAAGCCTTTTTAATTAAATGTGTCAATTTGCAATCAAAACTGATAACGGTTTGATTTTACGGGTGTAAAAACTTGTGGGGTTTTAAATAATGGACCCAGGGAATACAAGCAGTCATCAATTTCCCTTTTATTTGCAAAGCGCCCCCCCCCAAAGGGAACGTTTGATAAGATAAAAAGGTTTTGGTGTTTGATGCAAAAAACTGGCATCATCTTTTTCAAATGGGGATCGATTTAAATCAAACAGCCCAATTCCGGGTGACCCCACTTTTGATTTTGGATGAACACCCCATCCAGAAAAGGAGATCCCAAATTTTGGAAAATCGCCACAAAACCTTTTCCCACCTAGTTCAAAATGTAAAAATTTTAGTGAAAGGGGCCCATTAAAAAATATCCAAGACCATTTTCACATGCAAAGGAATCTGCTTCGCGGGGTTTCCCCCGCTCCCACACCTTTCCTGAAGCGGGAACCCAATCAAATTTGCTCTCTTTCCCCCTTTCCCGATGATGTCTATAGAAACCGGGGGAAATTTTTTCCAAACAGATTTGATCAGGGGAACCATTTGGAGTGAAATTGATGGATTTCCTAGAAAAGGGGTCCCCAACTCACGGGGGCATACAAAACTTCACTGCTCAAAAATTGCAGGAGGCCCAAAAAACCAAAGATGGGGCCCTGCTCCCCAAAGGTGTCCGCTTTCTGCAAGACATCACCATTTTACAACTCACATTTGCCCAAATGGAAACATGCCCCCTGTGGGTTTGAAATTTTTACCCCCATCCCCCTTATTTTACTCAACCCCGCACCTTGGACTTCAAACCCCTTTTTTCCCAAAAAAATTAATTTTTTAAGGACAAAAAAAAAATTTTTCCCGATATTAAAATCTGATTTCCAAAATCATAAAGTGGGCCCTTTTTGGGGCACCCTGCCACAAGGCCCGGTGTTTCATTGCTTAAAGAGATAGAGAAGTGGTGTCCCTAAGGCACCCCATTAAGGGAAAGGGTAAAAAACTTATCAAGTTCATTTTCTGTCAGTCCCCAAGGAAAAGGGGTTTGGGGGAAAAATTTTAAAGAACGCCCCTTGTAATGACCCTCAGTAAATTGTTAATTTGTAGGGGCCCCCCAAATAGTATTTAAAGGGAGGTAGGGGGGTAGGGCCCCCCATAAGTTTAAAAATATATACTCCCACATGTGGGGAAGGGATATTTCCCCCCCGTACGCAGGGATATTTGCACCCCAGTATTTATAATTTGGCATAAATAACTCAAGGGATGTAGGTGTGTTTTAGCGAAAACGTTGGGGCCCTCGACATCGGCGAGGTCGAAAGTCGGGGGGCCCAACATCGACAAGATAAATCGGGAGTTTGATTATGACGTGACCATTAAAATCTTTGGGGGAAACAAAAACACCTTCATTTTACACCCAAAAAAAGGGGTGGAGAAAACCCGGGAAATTTAAAAACCACAACCCGTCAAATGGGGTTTCTGCTACATCTTAGGCAACAACTTAGGTTATAAAAACCACAGAAAAAAAATCACACACCAATTTACTACCCTGTCTTGTACCACAGCATAAACCCCTTAAAAAACCCCGCATCACCCACAAATTAAAAAATGCCAAAGGGCCCGTATATTTTAACCATCATTTTACTTTAACTGGGCAATTTAATAAACCCCTTTCCCGAAACCAGCAAAAAACCCCCCCAAAACCAACAGACCCCCCAATTAAAAATGCCGGGAAAAAGGGGTCTTTTAAATACCATTTAGTTTTACCCGAACATTTATATTCCTGCCTGGGGCCAAAAGCAAAACCCCAAACCCGCATGACCCCAGATTAAAAAGTCCGGAAAAAGGGGTCCTTTTAACCAACCCTTTTTTTTTCCTGGACATTGACATATTTTGTCCTGACCGCAAATGACCCTTTTAAAAACCCGTCCCGAACCCCCCTTAAAATGGTCGGGGAAAAAGGGGCTTTCAAAAAACCATTTTAGTTAACGGGGCATTGACTATACCCTTTCCCGGGCCCCCCCGAAGACCCTTAAAACTTCAAACCCCCAAATTAAAAAGTCCGGGAAAAGAGTCTTTTTAACCACCCTTTTAGTTGAACGGGCATTAAATATATCTTCCTGACCGCAAAATGGGCCATTTTTTAAAACCTTTTTTGACCCAAATTAAAAGTGCCGGGAAAAAGGAGTCTTTTAACCCCCATTTTTTGTTTCACTGGGCCTTAAAACTGTCCCCCGTCCCTGGGTAGCGCTTTTCCCCTCCGTATGGGCGGACCAATTGGGGGCTTTACTTGGAAAACGTGGGGTTTAAACCCCCTTTCCCCCCAGGTCCCTTTTTCTTGGCATTATTTTTCTTATTTTTCTCAACGTGCTGGGGGAAAATTTTCCCCTGTACTTTTTTTCTCTGTCCGGGCCCATACTCCAAAGGCCCTGAATAAACCCACATTGGGTCAAGTTTTCCCGTAAACCCCCCTTGGACAATTCAAGGGGGTTTTTTACCAGCTATTTTGTACATGCAAGGGTTTTTTTAGTATTTTTAAATTTAAAAACCATTTTTAAAAAAATGGGAAACCACCCCTTCCCTTTTTTTTCTCCCCCTTTTTTTTAATTGTTTTTAAATGGGTTTCCCCAAAACAGGGGGTTGATAGCTATTTTAAACAAAACTTGCAAAAACAAGGCATTTTGGGAAAATTTGTCCCCTTAACAGTGTCCTACCTATTTTTTATCACAGCACAATCACCCTTGAGCCACTCTTGACAATTTTGAAGAACAAAGTCTGTTAGAAACAACATTTTTTATAATAGGACCTGTAAAATGTGCATTTCAAAGCAAAAATTTTCCCCCCAAAAATTTTAAAGCATACCCTTGACCACTTTTGGGCATTTTGAAGAACAAATGCTGTTAGAAAAAAACATTTTTTTTATAATAGAAACCTGTATAGCTGCTTTCAAAGCCCAAAATGCCCCCAAAAAATTTAAAGCAAACCCCTTGGCCACTTTTGGGCAATTTTTGGAAAAACAAAGTCTGTTAGAAACAAATTTTTTTTTAATAGAAACCCGTATATGCTGCATTTCAAAAAAGCAAGACCCAAAAAATTAAAAATGACTTTTCAGCCACTTTAAAAATGTGAGGGAAAAAACCATTAAAAGCCCCTTTCTTTCAAAGGACCATGATTATTTCGTATTCACACACAGACCCCAAAAAATTATAAAAAGACTTCTCACCACTATTAAAAATTGTGAGGGGGAAAAGCCCTTAAAAACCCCATTTTGTTCCAAAGGCCAGATTATTTCTGTTCTCACCCTACATGACCCCAAAAAATTATAAAATGACTTCTCCCAGCCACTATTAAAAATTGTGAGGGAGTAAGCACGTAAAAGCCACATTTTCTGTTCCAAAGGACCTTAATTATAGCTGTATCTCACAGCAACATGACCTCAACACAACCCATTTGACAAGCGAAAAACTTCTAAAGAATAAAGTGAGTAAATGAAGACGTGTTGTCAGACACCTTGCCGTCTTTTTACAGTCTCCTCACAGCAAACCCAGCAAATGAACTGTTGGAAAAAGAAATAAAAAAATGCAGTATAAAATGATCATTTTAAAAAACATTTTATCAAGAGGACCATTTTCTGTTTGAATAGAATGTAAGTAGAACGCAACTAATAATACGGTGACCTCGGCAATTGGGCCACAACCACATCACGAGATCCATGCCTGATTTCATCTTGATGAAAGTCAAACGATCCACATAATCTGTGAAAGGCCATGTCCGTATGTTCTGTAAGAACTCCTCCAGCTGTGCAAAGGTCGCTCAGATATGACGCTGGCTGCTGGGCAGGACAACACCTCAATGCGTGGCAGCCAGCTCGGCCATTCGTACCATTTTGGGTTACCCAGAGTCTAATTGGGTCCCGAACACATACAAAAACATCGTTTAACGCAGATAGTCGTGCAACCATGATCTTAAGCTGTTCTCTGAGAGTTGGAGTGGGTGCCCTACATTGCATGCTATTGGTGAGGTTGAAAATAACAAAGATTGCCAGAGATCACCCTAAGGCTTCTGCCACCTTGCCTGCAGCTGCTGCTAGCCGCTACGGCTGCTTGGCACTCAACATGCTGACACTCGCTGATGTGTCCACCGTGACCTATGGGGAACGAGAAGCATACCAACAGATTCACCAGTTGAATCAATCAGCAAGGTCTCCATTTCCTGCATTTTAACACTTCTATTTGGGTGGGTGAAGGAAAAGTGCTGATTAATTGTTTTGTAACCGGATCCAGAGTGGCCCCCATTAACTGTTGTTCATTTTTGATGGCCTTAATGCGAGATCATGTTGGCGAAATGAGCATTCAAGCACTCAAAGTGAGAGATGAAGCCATGATTTCCCAAGCCTCTGGGCGAGGGGCAACTAGCAAACTGATCTCTCATCTCCTCCTCCGCCTCAAATTCGCGCCAACCTTTTCCAAGGCAGGACTCGGTAAACGTCGTGTCTATGAATACCTCCTCCTCCTCCTCCTCCTCCGCTGCTCCGCACAAGATTCAACACAGCCCTGACTTGCTGAGATGATGCACCCTGAAGACAATGCGCTCAAACCATTGCACTAGCACTGACCCCGAACCACTGCCTATAAAGACCGATGAAATTGTGAAACTGTCGCCTTGTGAGGATTTGACGAAAAGTCTCCGTGTCCATCTTTGGCCCGTCTCCTCCTCCGTCGCGGGGACCTGTTGTTTCAGAGTGTCCAACATCGAGTTCCAGAACTGAAGATCGCACCGACAATGCTCAAGCTGACAAGGCATTTCCGCAACTGAGACCATTTTGGTGCTTCTTCAAAACTGGCAAGGATGGTGCAGAGCTCTTCACCTAGCCTCCACTCTCGGTGGCTCAACACCCCGAGACCGCACCAGCGATGCTTGTCAGGCCATGTGTCAGACTTCGTCTGCGTAATGGCATTGCGCTGCTGCCACAACTAGCTGAGCATGTGGAGGTGTGAATTCCCATTGTGTGCCATGGTCAACATGATACATTGACGGAGGCTCGAGCTGACGCTGCAACGCACCAGGCGGGATGAAGCACGGGGTGCAACTGCGGAAGTCGAACTTAAACTTCGACCTTCCTCAGCAGGCAAGTCCAGAACCGTAGCTCATTAGAAATTTCGGACGACAAGGTCCATGGGACATTGTCCACCCAGGCAAGGATTTGCTCCAGCCTACCGAATCTTAAGGGCCGCCACAAATTCCGCCCGTTATCGCACACCACCTTGCCTGGCACAAGGATCTTGCACCCAGCCAGCGCTACGGTCTCGTTGAGGAAGCCGTCCACACTCCAGACCTTGTGTGGATGTTCTCCAAGCATATTAATTTCAACACGCAGCCACGGCCTGGTTTTCCTCTGGGAGCGGATGCCACCAAGACCTTGGGGAAAGAACCCTGCAGCGAGTCCCTGCGGTTTTGAAGAGCGTGCGCCGAGCCTGAGAGCCACTTGTCCACCCCCAGAGACATCCACCCAGCTCACCCTTGAGCTGTTACAAGATATAGTGCTTGCGTGCTTACTAGTCCATGTTTCGTGGTCATATGACTTTTCTTTCCGCCACAGATGCCAGGACAACGCCTTGAAATATTAAGATGAACACGTGCTGGCCAGGGCAGGAACGGCTTTTCCTGGCAAAGAAATGCCTGCCTCGCATCCTGGTATTGGGGAGCAAGGGCCATTACATGCGGAACCCATCTTAGTGTCCCGACCAGACGGAAAGGCAACATATTCCATGCCAATAGCCTGCCAATTGCCGACATTCAGGCTTTTGGCTTAGGATGGTTTGGGTTAAAGTGTATCTTCTGCTCCCAACCTGGAAGACAGAAGGCCTGGGTTCTAGACTGGCCGCTGTACGGCGTGCAGGCGTCAAACTGGCGGAAGGAGAACGGGTAGGAATGGGTCCTGGTGGTGCTGGTGGTACTCGGGCGACGGGGGAGGCTGAAGGGGGAGGCTCAGCCCTGCACATGACTCTGAGAGACATGGGCAGCTGAGGAACGCTTGGTGGTGGCGGAGGAGTTGGAGACAGAAGGTGTGACAGTGGTTGGAGGCCCGGCGTCGGTCAGGCCCTTGGTTGGCCAAGTGTTGCCTCCATTTCAACTCATGTATTCGCTGCATGTGACTAGACATGTTGGTGGGGGTTAACCACCTAAGGTTCTTGCCTCTACTTATGCGTTTACGGCAAAGGCAGCATATGACATCGCTGGGTGAATCAGAGCTTGCTTTAAAGAAGGCCCAGGGTTGAAAAGGTCTGGACCTTTTGACGGCGATAAGCGAGGAGCGGGGTTTGCGCTGACCGTGGCTGGCGGAAATCATATCACGGACTTCTGCGACCGCCCCTCCCTTTTGAGGCGGGACCCATACTGACACTACCCCATCGTCTTCCCCTCGTCCAGTGATGAAGCGCTCGCAAGCAAATTCTGCTGAAAAGACCACGTTGGATCTGCAATGTCGTCATCATCAACACAGGTGACTTCGTCGACCTGACATTTTGCATCCAGGACTGCGTGCTACAAGCAAGAGGGACTGCAAGGCGTTGCGACCTCCCGGGATTTTTGCCGATTGAACCGCTTCCTTCTCCCCCTCCTCTGATGGCGTCATTAACATGGGCTTCAGAGCCAGAGAAAATCATCCTCTTTGTCCTCTTGATCTTTTTAACATTCCTTCTGACCCCAACCGCATTTTGTCATCAAAGAGGTCCATCAGAAAATGGATTATCCACAGTGTGTGTACACGAGTTGAAATGTTGGCTGGCTTTCATTTGGACGGATGCTGGGGATCGCTGAGATGACATTTGTGGCCGTAACTGGGAAGGACGAGGAGGTAAAGAAAACTGCCTTTTTGGGGGGGGTGATTAAGGTTTCATTAACCACTAGAAGGACAGAATGTGTGACGCTGTTCATTACGGGAGATTCACAGGCCCTGACCAGCGATGACATGCCTGACGGTCCTGCAACTGACGATCCACTGGGCATCCTGTTGTCGCCAGCACTGGAAAGGAGCACTTTCTCTCGTACCTGCCAACCTCCATGTCCTACCCCCCTCTTTGCTCGCTTACCACCTGAATTTCGCACCATGTTCAGAATATACAAATTTGAGAAGGTATGGAAGAGTTTATTGGAAAGTCTCTTGTTAAAAGACGGCAAATCACAGCTATTCTCAAACCCCTCAAATCAAAGCAAAATTGATGGATTCAGATTTAACTGCAAAGTAGAATTATCAACAAAGCTTGACTGACCAAAAGTGAAAAAAACACCTATCTGAAATGTATAAAGATATGAAAAGATATTTTTGGCATCCTTTCACTTCACCTGTGGTGACTAAAAAACTGCTGTAATCAAATTTAACTGCAAAAGGGTAAGATCTATCAACAAAAGCTGGCCTGCGCCAAAGAGAAAAAACACTTATCTGTAATGTAATTCGGATAATAAAGAGTATTGTTTGGCACCTTATCATTCACCTGTGTAACTACTCAATTGCCTGATTCAAATTTAACTTCAAGGTGACTCTATCAAACAAATCTGGACTGGGCAAAGTGCATAAAACACGTATCTGTAATGTAATTCGGATAAAAAAGTATTTTTTGCACCCATCAATTCACCGTGCTACTACAAAATACTGTATTCAAATTGAACTGCAAAGTAGATCCTTTCCAACAAAGCTGGCCTGCGCCAAAGTGAAAAAACACGTATCTAAAATGTATTGGGATAATAAAAGGTATTCTTGGCACCTTTCAATTCTCCTGTGGTGACTACAAAATTGCTGTATTCAAATTTAACTGCAAAGTAGATCTATCAACAAAGCTTGCCTGCGCAAAAGTGAAAAAAAAACGTATCTGTAATGTATTCGGATAATAAAAGGTATTTTTTGGCACCTATCAATTCACCTGTGGTAACTACACAATTGCTGTATTCACATTTAACTGCAAGGTGCCTCAATGAACAAAGCTGTAGTGCGCCAAAGTGAAAAAACACGTATCTGTAATGTATTCGGATAATAAAAGGTATTTTTTTGGCACCTATCAATTCACCTGTGGTGACTACAAAATTGCTGTATTCACATTTAAGTGCAAGGTGCCTCAATGAACAAAGCTGTAGTGCGCCAAAGTGAAAAAACACGTATCTGTAATGTATTCGGATAATAAAAGGTATTTTTTTGGCACCTATCAATTCACCTGTGGTGACTACAAAATTGTTATATTCAAATTTAACTGCAGGTGCTGTCAATGAACAAAGCTATAGTGCGCCAAAGAGTCAAAAAACACGTATCTATAATGTATTTGGATAATAAAAGTTATTTTTTGCACCAATCAATTCCAACCTGTGTGACTAGAACAAAAATTGCAGTAATCACATTTAAGTGCAAGGTAGCCTCAATGAACAAAGCAGTAGTGCGCCAACGTCAAAAAACACATATCTGTAATGTATTAGTATCATAAAAGGTATTTTTTGGCACCTATCAAATTTTCACTCTGTGGTAATATACACAATTGCCCTGGATTCAAAATTTAACTGCAAGGTGGCTCTATCACACAATCTGGTAACTGGGCAAAAGTGCAAAAAACCACTCGTATCTGTAATGTATTCGGATAATAAAAGGAGTAATTTTAGGCACCTTTTCAATTCACCTTGTGGTGACCACAAAATTGCTGTATACACATTTAAGCTGCACAGGTGCCACAAGTGAACAAAGCTGTAGGTGCGCCAAAGTTCAAAAAAACACGTATCTGTAATGTATTCGGATAATAAAAGGTATTTTAATGGCAACCTATCAATTCACCTTGGTAACTTACACAATTGCTGGATTTCAAATTTAACTGCATGGTGGCTCTATCAACAAATCTGGAATGGCAAAGTGCAAAAAAACACGTAATCTGGTTAACTGGATTCGATAATAAAAAGGTATTTTGGCACCTTACAAATCACCTGTGTGTGACTACAAAATTGTGTATTTCAACGTTTAAGGTGCCAAGGTGCCACAATTAACAAAGCGAAGTGCGCCAAGACAAAAACACGTATCTGTAATGTATTCGGAAAAATAGAAAAGGTAATATTTGGCAGCAATCATTCAGCTGTGGTAACTACACAATTGCTCGGAAATTCCGTAAATTTACTGCAAGTGGCTCTACAACAAATCTGTGACTGGGCAAAAGTGCAAAAACACTATCTGTTATGTAATCGGATAATAAAAGGTATTTTTGGCACCTTTCAATTCACCTGTGGTGACTACAAATTGCTGTATTCACATATTTAAGTGCAAGGTGCGTCAATGAAACAAAGCTATAGTGCGCCAAAGTTCCAAAAAACACGTATCTGTAAATGTATTCCGGAAATAAAGAGGTGAATTTTTGGCACCTATCAATTCCCCTGTGGTGAACTACAAAAATTGCAGTATTCACATATCAGTGCAAGGAGCCTCAACGAACAAAAGCTATAGGGCGCCAAAGTCAAAAAACACGTCACTGTAATGTATACGGATAATACAAGGTATTTTTTTGGCACCTATCATTCTCCTGTGTAACAAACAATTGCTGGATTCACATTTAAGTGCAAGGTGCCTCAATGAACAAAGCTGTAATGTATTTGGATAATAAAAGGTATTTTTTGGTACCTATCATTTCACCTGTGGTAGCTACACAATTGTTGCTGGCTTCAAATTTAACTGCAAGTGGCTCTAATCAACACATCTGGACTTGGCAAAAGAGCAAAAAAACCACGTACTGTAATGTATTCGGTAATAAAAAGGATATTCTTGGCACCTTTCAATTCCACCTGTGGTGACTTACAAAATAGAGCTGTTTCACATTTAAGTGCAAGGGCCTCAATGAACAAAGCGTAGTGCGCCAAAGTCAAAAAACACGTATCTGTAAAATGTAATCCGGATAAAAAAATATTTTTTGGCACCTATCAATTCACACGTTGGTAACTACACAATGCTAGATTCAAATTTAAACTGCAAGTGGCTCTATCAACAAATCTGGACTGGGCAAAAGTGCAAAAACACGTATCTGTAAAAGTATTATTCCTGATCATAAAAATGTATTTTTGGCCCCTTTCAATTCACCTGTGGTGACTACAAAAATGCTGTAATACACATTAAGAAGTGCAAGGTGCCTCAAATGAAACAAAGCTATAGTGCGCCAAAGTCAGAAAAACAACGTATCTGTAATGTTTCGGAAATAAAAGTATTTTTTTGGCACCATATCATTTTCACCTGTGTTGACTACAAAAATTGGCAGTAAAAAAATTTTTCCCCACAATTAAGACGTGAGCAAGGTGCCTCAATGAATAAGGCTGTAGTGCGGCCAAAGTCAAAAACACTTTATCTGTAATATGTATTCGGATATAAAAGGAAGGTAATTTTTTTGCACCTATCAATTCACCTGTGGTGAGCAACAAAATTGCTGTAATCAAATTTAACTGCACAAGTAGATCCTATCACCAAAAGCTGGCTCGCAAAGTGTAAACATGTGTATCTGAATTGTATTTGGATAAATAAAAGGTCTATTTTGTCACCTATCAATCCACCTGTGGTGTCTACAAAATTGCGTATTCAAATTTAAGAGCAAAGCAGATCTCAAATTTAACTGCATGGTGCTTATCAACAAATCTGGACTGGGCAAAAGTGCAAAAAACACGTATCTGTAATGTATTTCGGATAATAAAAGGTAATTTTTTGGCACCTATCAATTCACCTGTGGTACTACACAATTGCTGGATTCAAATTTAACTGCAAGGTGCTCTAATCAACAAACTGTACTGGCAAAGTGCAAAAAACACGTATCTGTAATGTATTCGGATAATAAAAGGTATTTTTGGCACCTATTTAATTCACCTGTGGTAACTAAAAATTGCGTATTCAATTTAACTGCAAGTGCTCAATGAACAAAGCTGATAGTGCGCCAAAAGTCAAAAAACACGTATCTGTAATGTATTCGGATAATAAAAGGTAATATTTTGGCACCTTACAATTCACCTGTGGCGACTACAAAATTGCTGATTTCACATTTAAGTGCAAGCTGCGTCAATGAACAAAGTTGTAGTGCGCCAAAGTAAAAAACACGTATCTGTAATGTATTCGGATAATAAAAGGTATTTTTTTGACACCTATCAATTCACCTGTGTGACTACAAAATTGCTGTATTCAATTAATGCAAAGGTCTCATGAACAAAGCTGAGTGCGCAAAGTCAAAAAACACATATCTGTAATGTATTCGGATAATAAAAGGTATTTTTGGCACCTATCAATTCACCTTGGTGACTACAAAATTGCTTGTATCACATTTAAGTGCAAGTTGCCTCAATGAACAAAGCTGTAGTGCGCCAAAGTGAAAAAACACGTATCTGTAATGTATTCGATAAAAAAAGGTAATTTTGCACCCAAAATTCACCTGTTGGTAACTACAAAATGCTGGATGTTTCAATTTAACTGCAAGGTGGCTCTATCACAAATCTGGACTGGTGCAAAAGTGCCAGAAAAACACGTATCTGTAATGATTTTGAGGAAAAATAAAAGGTATTTTTTTGTGGCACCTATCAATTCACACCTGTGTTAACCTACACAATTGCTGGATTTCACATTTAAGTGCAAGGTGGCTCAATCAACAAATTCTGGACTGGGCAAAAGTGCAAAAAACACTTATCTGTAATGTATTCTGGATAATAAAAGGTAGTTCTTCGGCACTATCTATTCACCTGTGGTAACTACACAATTTCTGGATCAATTTTAACTGCAAGGTTGGCTCTAACCAACAAATCTGTACTGGGCAAAAGTGCAAAAAACACGTATCTGTAATGTATTCGGAATAATAAAAGGTATTTTTTGGCTCCAATCAATCACCCAGTGGTAACTACACAATTGCTGGATTCAATTTAACTGCAGAGGTGGCTCATCAAACAAATGCTGTACTGGGCTAAGTACAGAAACAAAAAGTATCATTAATGTATTCGGATAATAAAAGGTATTTTTTTTGGCACCTATATCAATTCACCTGTGGTGTCTACAAAATGCAGTATTCAACCAATGTTAAGTCAAGGTGCCTCAATGAAACAACGCTGTAGTGCGCCAAAGTGAAAAACACGTATCTGTAATGTATTCGAAAATAAAAGTATTTTTTGGCACCTACAATTCACCCTGGGTAACTACACAAATGCTGGATTCAAATTTAACTGCAAGGTGGCTCTATCAACAAATCTGGACTGGGCAAAAGTGCAAAAAACACGTATCTGTAATGTATCGGATAATAAAGTATTTTTTGGCACCAGTCATTTCACCATGTGTAAACTACACAATTGCTGGATTCAATTTTTAACTGCAATGTGTCTCTATCAAACAAATCATGGACTGGCAAAAACTGTAAAAAACACATATCTGTAATTATTCGGATAAAAAAAGGTATTTTTTGGGACCTATCAACAATTCACCTGTGGTGACTACAAATTGCAGTAAATCACATTTAAGTGCAAGTTGCCTCAATGGACAAAGCTGTGAGTGCGCCAAAGTCAAAAAACACGTATCTGGTAATGATTCTGATTAATAAAAGGTATTTTTTTCGCACCTCACATTTCACCTGTGGTGAACTACAAAAATTGCAGTTATTCTCATTTAAGTGCAAGGTGCCTGTCAAATGAACATAAGTTGTAGTGCGTCAAAGTCAATAAACACGTATCTGAAAAATTTATTTTCTGGTAATACAAGGGTATTTTTGCACCTTTCAATTCACATGTGGTTACTACAAAATTGCAGTATTCATGACATTTAAGTGCAAGGTGCCTCAAGAACACAGCTGTAGTGCGACAAAGTTAAAAAACACGTAACTTGTAATGTATTCGGATAATAAAAGGTATTTTTTGGCCACCTAGCAATTCACCTGTTAATCTTACACAATTGCCTGATTCAATTTAAACTGCAAGGTGGCTCTATCAACAAGATCTGGACTGGCAAAAGAGCAAAAAAACACGTTATCCTGTAATGTTATTGGAAAATAAAAGGTATTTTTTTGGCACATATCAATTCACGCCTGTGGTAACTTACAAAATTGCTGGATTCACATGTTAAGTGCAAGGTGGCTCTTAATCAACAAATCTGGACTGGGCAATAGTGCAAAAAACAACGGTATCCTGTAATGTATTCGGATAATAAAAGGTATTTTTTTGGCACTATCCAATTCACCTGTGTAACTACACAATTGCTGGATTCAAATTTAACTTGCAAGTGGCTCTATCAACAAATCTGTGACTGGCAAAATGCGAGAAAAAAAAAGTATCATAAATGTATTCGGATAATAAAAGTATGTTTGGCACCTATCAATTCACCAGTGGTGACTACAAAATTTGCAGTATTCACATTAAGTGCAAGGTGCCTCAATGAACAAAGCTGTAGTGCGTCCAAAGTGAAAAAACAACGTATCTAGTAATGTATTCGTATAATAAAAGTATTTTAGGCCACCTATCAATTCACCTGTGGTACTACACAATTGCTGGATCAAATTAACTGCAAGGTGCTCTATCAACAAATCTGGACTGGGCAAAAGTGCAAAAAACACGTAATCCTGTAATGTATTTCGGATAATAAAAGGTATTTTTTGCACTCAATTCACTTTCACTGTGGTAACTACACAATTGCTGGATTTCAAAATGGTCTAACTGCAAGGTGGCTCTATCAACAAAACTGGAACTGGGCAAAACGCAAAAAAACACATATCTGTAATGGTATTCCGGATAATAGAAAGGTATTTTTGGCACCTTATCAATCACCTGTGTGACTATAAAATTGCAGTAATCACATTTAAAGAGCAAGGTGCCTCAATGAACAAAGCTATAGTGCGCCAAGTGAAAAACACGTGATCTGTAATTGTATTCGTATAATAAAAGGTAAAGTTTTTGGCACCCAACAATTACACTGTGGGTAACTACAAAATTGCTGGATTCAAAATTTAACAGCAAGGTGGGGCTCTATCCAACAAATCTGGACCTGGGCCAAAAGTGCAAAAAACACGTATCTTGTAATGTATTTGGAAAATAAAAGTTATTTTTTGGCACCTATCAATTCACACTGTGGTATCTACACAATTGCTCTATTCACATTTAAGTGCAAGTGGCTCTATCAACAAATCTGGACTGGGCAAAAGTGCAAAAAACACGTATCTTTAAATGTATTCGGATAATAAAAGGATATCTTGGCACCTTATCAATTCACACTTGTGTAACTAACACACAATTTTGTCTGGATTCAAATTTAACTGCAAGTGGCTCTATCAAATAGTCTGACTGGGCAAAAGTGCAAAAAACACGTATCTGTAATGTATTCGGATAATAAAAGGTATTTTTTGGCACCTATCAATTCACCTGTGGTAACTACACAATTGCTGGATTCAAATTTAACTGCAAGGTGGCTCAATGAACAAAGCTGTAGTGCGCCAAAGTGAAAAAAACACGTATCTGTAATGTATTCGGATAATAAAAGGTATTTTTTGGCACCTATCAATTCACCTGTGGTAACTACACAATTGCTGGATTCAAATTTAACTGCAAGGTGGCTCTATCAACAAATCTGGACTGGCAAAAGTGCAAAAAACACGTATCTGTAATGTATTCGGATAATAAAAGGTATTTTTTGGCACCTATCAATTCACCTGTGGTGACTACAAAATTGCTGTATTCACATTTAAGTGCAAGGTGCCTCAATGAACAAAGCTGTAGTGCGCCAAAGTGAAAAAACACGAATCTGTAATGTATTCGGATAATAAAAGGTATTTTTTGGCACCTATCAATTCACCTGTGGTGACTACAAAATTGCTGTATTCACATTTAAGTGCAAGGTGCCTCAATGACAAAGCTGTACAGTGAGCCAATAAGTGAAAAAACACGTATCTGATTAAGTATTAGGATAATAAGGTATTTTTGGGCACATTTCAATTCAACTGTGGTTGGACTAAAAAACTTGCATGTATTCACATTTAAGTGCAAGGTGACTCAATGAACAAGGCTGTAGGGTCGTGCAAAAAAAGTGAAAAAACACGTATCTGTAATTATTCGGATAATAAAAGGTATTTTTGGCAGCCTATCAACCTGTGCTGACTACAAAATTTGCTGGATTCTAAATTTTATACTGCAAGTGGCTATATCAACAAGCTGGAATGTGGCAAAAATTGAAAAAGAGACACCTATCTGATATGTAATTACTGATATTAAAAGTGGTAGTTTTGCACCTAACTAAGAGACCCTGCAGTTTAGTAGAAAAAGATGTGTATTCTAATATAAGTTCAAGGTGCCACAATATCCAGCGAAATATTATACAATAGAAAACTGTTATATATTAAAGCTATTGCAGTGCAATATCTACTACTAAGTCTTGTTGAACTATATTCCAGATTTTCTTTATAGAGCTTGCTGTGTTCGCCCGATTGCCCCCCCGCTCCCTCGTGGACTTTACAGAGGTAGATGCTCCTTTAAAATTCTCTACCTAACTACATAAAATCTTCCAATCTCTGATCTAACTAAGTTGTAAGGATCACAGCTAACAGTAGAGCTTTCTCTGTGAAGAAATAGAATAATTTCGCTGAGCTGTTTGGACACAGGCAGAGCCCCACGTCCTCCTGCTATGAGTGCTAAGAGACACTGATCATGAGCAGGAAAGGGGCTGTTCTATGTAAAACAAGGTCATGTGATTTTTCCAGCCAATCGCAACCATACACATCCCCAGTCATGATCCGCACCCCACAATCTCACCGTGCTCTAGTCTGTAAGCTGATTTGCTGGCCGCCAAAATGACAGGAAGCCCGAAAATGGGGATCTTAATAGAGATGCACAAAATTTTAACCTAAATTATCGCATGATCTCAAAATTTTGATCAACATAAAAACTGTGCCGATTTCAACCTTGCCGATAATAATCGCTCAACACTAATCATAAGGTCAGTGAAACGTCCTGGTTGTGGAGGGCCAGTAGTTCTCCTGCAGCTTATTTCCTACATGTCCCTGAATCCATTATGGTTACAATCTAGGACATCTCCGCACCCGCCCTCTAATCCTCCTAGCACTGTTCATTATCATTCTCAGACATGTACACCTCATGCCCCTTCATCTCTGCTCCAGTTCACTTGCTGGTTGCCTGCCTGTGTAGTACAGTTGCCAGTTTGTAACATAAAAAAGAAAAAAAAACATTTGTTCCTCATCATATAATATATGTATGACATGTTCAAATATATATTATTTGGGTTATATATTTTATGTATGTGCTATGCATCCCCCACAGCAGGTACACAGCTATCCTGTCATTGTAACTGATAGCTGTTGGGAATGTGCTATCACCTAGCTTTCCTGTACAGTGGATAACCTATCTAACATCCAAGAAAGGTGGACAATGTCACATCCCCCACAGCAATCAGTTTTTGTTTATGGGAAAGCTGTGTGCCTGCTGTATGGGATGTTGCATCATCTCTGCACACAGTGATGTCAGGGCAGCATCTCATACTGCTTTACCCTGGCACCACAAATACTAAATTTAAAGAGCTGTAGTCAGAATTTTTTGTGACTGCTGCTGGATAATCTCAGAGGTCCTAATGCACATTCCGCCTATCAAGCAATGCAAGTATTCTGACCAGGTGAAAATATCTATTTATCAAATTTATCAAAAAGACATTTCCTCCTATTGGAAGACGTAAAAACAGTTCTGTATACATAGTTATCACTGTATGTGTATAACAACCTCCCCCAGCAACTCTGTATTTCAATGATTATATTCCTGTCAGCACTTCTGTTTACATAGTGACTGATGAGTCACTGTATGCAGCCAGATCTTTCTCTGCTCTGGTCACACACACTACAGGGGAGTGTTACTGAGCTGAGCCTGGCTTCAAAGCACACCCACTGAGTGATGACAACACATCCATAGACTCAGAAGCAAAGCCATGTGATCAATGCTGGAAGTAGGTAGGAGGAGAGTGAAGAGCTCTCTGCCTGGTTTTGCAAAGCAGAACAGGTAAATATTTTAATGAGTATGAATTACAAAGTTCAAAATAAAAGGTAGTCCTGGAAAACACATTTAGGTGCCCCTGACTCTGGAACATTACAGAATTTTGAATGCTGAATGACCCCATTGAATGTGTTATTTTTTTCTGTATTTTTGAGGGCATCTGCTCCTAGCAGAACCTCCAACACAGATGTGAATTAAGTCTTAAATGGAGACTAGGTACATGTTGTAAATAGCACTGAACAGTATGAAAATAATCTATGATAGAACATGCTAGCAAACAAAAAATATTTAGTCAGAAAACAAATATGATATTATTTGGTCTGTTTAGTATTAGTCTAGAAAATTATGTCTGCTCCATTGGAGAATTGTTACAGGTCAGTAGTCAAACTACTACATTCCAGCCATGTCAAAACAATAATCGAAATTCAATGTTCCAGTTGTAAGAATAAATCAGACCCTGGTCTGGTGACAACCATTGCCGTGCACAGCACAAACTAAGAGATAACACATTGCTAAAATTTTGCCTTTCTGTCACTTCTTTTATCAGTGCTCTGCCAGCATTGTTATTTTGTAATAGTTTGCTTTTGGTTGCAAGAATAACCTGGAAAATATTTAGGCCTAAAAAGTGTATGCAATAAAATATCTTTCTAATACTACAATGGATTTGAAGAAAACCTTGTTAAAACATGGAGATTATTCACCTGAAATTCAGAGTCAATTCTAATCATGTTCATACAAATCTATTGAAAAAATTGCCAATTTTTAATATTTATGCCTTGATTCTAATAGATATACATATGCAAAACATACAATATATAGTACTTCATCCTTAGGCCGTGTTCACACGGCTTATTCACGGCGGATTTGTGAGCTGGTTTGCGCTCGCAAATCCGGCGTGAATAAGGGCGGGGCGGGGGCGGGGCCGGAGCGCACGGCGGGGGCGCCGCTCCCCGGGCCCCATAGGACTGTCATTATCTATGGCGTATATGCGCCGTAAATAATGTGCATGTCACTTTCTCCCCCCGCGGCGGATTCGCCGAGCGGGGAGGAGCGACGGAATCCACTGTTCTCTGTGAGAGCAGTGGATTACCGTAATTACTCCGAAGGAGTGGCTCCGTACTACAGCGCAAATCCGGCGCGGAGTACGGCGCCAATCCGCGGACAAATAAGCCGTGTGAACGAGGCCTTAAAGTGGAAATCCAATAAAAATTTCATAGATGCATAGAATTAGCTAGAGTGAAGGTACCCATTTCAGAGTTTTGAGCATAGAAATACTAGAACATCAAGGAAGTAGTGAACCTTATCATGCAGTAAAACGTAGCATTTATTATCATATTAAAATATATCCAAAAAGAGACACTATAAATCTCTAACAAACAAAAAGAAGAATTGCCTTACCTACATTAGGCAATTGTCCTGATAAGAGTGACCCTGTACCAGGTATGAACCAAGGGTAAGGCTTGCTTCATATCTGCATCGGAGGCAAAAACAGACACAAATTTTTATAATAAGGTGTATAACTGTATAACATATAAAGTAAAGATGGATAAGTGACACTTTGCAACATTTTGGTTATTGGATAACCTTATTCTTGCTGGTCACATAAGTATATGTGTGGATAAAAGTTGTACTCATAGAGGAGGATTTGATGCGTAGTAAAATACTGTGGTCATGGTAAACTGTGTGTTACGGTCTGGAGGTGGATCCACTGGACCACCGCAGGCGATGGCGTAATCCCACACCAGGGAGTGGAATCTAAGTGGGACCTGGTATTCACCAGAGCCCACCGCAAAGCGGGATGGTCTTGCTGTGGCGGGTTTCCACCAGGTCACTACCACTGGTGGGGCTTGCCTGCGGTGGCGGCCAAAAGTGCGAAGTACAGTAACGGCAGGCAGGCTCGTGGTCGTAGACAGGCAGGAGGTCAGGACAGGCGGCTCTGGTTCGTAGACGGTAGACAAGCAGGAGGTCAGGGCAGGTGGCAAGGTTTGTAGACGGTAAACGTAAGCAGGGAGTCGGTACACGGTAAGGTAAGACAGGAACGCTCTGGAACACTTTCACCATGGAATATACACCAAGGATCCGGCGAGGGCCGACAGGAAGTGGCTGGACTAAATAGGAGCAGTGCCTGGCAATGAACCAATTACCGGCGCACTGCCCCTTTAAATGCAAATTGCCGGCACGCGCGCGCCCCTAGGGGCGGAGCTACGCGCCGGGGACCGGACACAGACTGAGCAGGAGCGCGGCCGGGTAAGTGAGCGCCGGAGGGGACGATGCACGAGGGGACCCCAAACCCGACGTGCGGGACGGGGCTCCGCTGGGAGCAGGGGCACGGGCGCGCCTGTGACCCGGGACAGTGGTCGCAGGGGTGTCTGTGACAGTAGCCCTCCTTTGGCCCCCCCCCGTGGGCCCCCCTCTCTTACTGGAAATGAAGAACATCTTATGGATCTGAGGCTCTGCAGTTCAGGAAATTCTCCTCCGGCTCCCCAAGACCTCTCTCTTCGGGCCGACAGCCCCTCCTGTCCCATCAGGAAGTAGCGCGTTCACCATAGTTATCCTCATGCCAGAAACAGAATTCCTGATACCTCAAAGACATTGGGCGAATCAGCCACAGACGGAGGGAGGGACGGCCTACCTTCTGGGAAATATGGTTAAGGACCAGAGGTTTCAATAGGAGACATGAAACGCGTTGGGTATTCTCATCGTAGGAAGGGAGCAAGAGTTTTGTATGCTACCGGGTTGAGTCGTTGATGCGGCTGGATGACCTCAAAAGGGTCCCAGGATAACGGGGCGGGGGCCCCACGTTTTGTTGAGACCCGCATCTGTTAAAGCGGGACATATCTAGACGAGAGCCACACCTTTTCACCTCGGAGAGGCGAAACCGGAGGAGGGGAGATTATCTCTTGTCACACTTGAGTCCTTCATCGGCTCGGACGCACGGGTCAACAGCAGCGACAGAGGGTCTGGGGACCAGATGGCCTTTCATGTCTTGAAAACAGTGCGTCCGCTGCAGGAACTCGGAGGAGGTTACCAGAGGGAGAGGATGGGCGGGGAAGCAAGCCATACACGATGTAGAAGGGGGAGGCCCCCCGCTGAAGAATATTTAAGGGAGTTATGAAGAGCAACTCGCCCCTCGGCAGCAAATTGGCCCAGTCATCTTGGGCGTTTGGACGAGACGAATGACGAGATAAAAATTCCCAAGGACTGGTTGACCCTCTCCACCTGGCGTTCATGTTCTGCGGGGGGTGCCTAGAAGAGAAGTCGACGCTTTCACTGGAAGTTGGTTTGCACAGGGCTACGCTCCCAAAACGGAGGAGAATTGAAACTCCCCGGGTCCGAGACAATTTGCTAGAGGCGAGTCCATGCAGCCCGAAACACATTGGAGGAAGACTAGCTAAGACCAGGCGGGCGAGAGCAGATGGCAGCCCTGGCAACGGGACGAAAGGCGCACATTTTGGAAAATGCGATCTGATAATCACCCAGATAATGGTGTTGCCAGACGTTGGTAAGGGACAGTCAGTTAATTTATAAGTCCATCGAATAATGTTGGTCCAGGGTTTGCCATGTGGTAATGGGAAGTGGCTGGAAGTAGGCCTTGCCGGCTTGGACGTTGGGCGTCTTGTTGCGGGAAAGGAAGTCACAAGACGAACAAAAGTCCTTAAAATCCTTTAACACCATTTCTGGCCACCAATAGAACCGGATATACAGGCAGAAGGTTCTTCGGGCGCCGGGATGATGTCCAGCCACCAATGAGCAAATGTCCCTTTTTAGGATACGTCTGCGGGAGAAAGCAGGGCGCACATAAGTCCTTCCAGGAGGAACCTTCCGGAGGTCACTGGCGCCGCCGAGATGAGGCAGCTCTGGAGGAATATGTGATCAGGAGAAAGTATCTTTCACCAC
This sequence comes from Phyllomedusa bahiana, assembly GCA_025379985.1. NCBI lineage: Eukaryota > Metazoa > Chordata > Amphibia > Anura > Hylidae > Phyllomedusa > Phyllomedusa bahiana. The sequence goes on from JAODAL010026865.1 coordinate 49,045, forward strand.
AACCACGTCGGAGGCTCGGTTCGATCAATAAACCAAAACCATCTTCAGGAGGGATCAGCTCCTCACATTCTTCTCGGATTGGCCCTGAAGTGGATCTGAAAATCGAAAAGGCCGAGCCGAGAAAGAAGAAGAACACCTCCCACCCCACGACCACCTAGCCTCGGCATGGGTTAAGTGCTGAGCCCTATCTAACACAGTATGCAAGATATTTGGAGGTTCTTGTGGTGGTCCCAATCACCCGAGTTGATAGGATGGGAAAACGGGGCGCAACCTATCCAGATATAACGCCTCACTCCTTCCATGGGCCAATTTTAGGCTAGTAGCTAACCAGGTCGCCATTCGTCTGTTTAATTTTCTCGGCGACAGAGAACGTCTTGGTGTGGGGAAGGCCCGCTCGTTAACAGTCTTCTGTGGGACCTTTGTGCAGTTAAAGAACTGCCTCCGGCTTCCCACAGATGAGGCATTCCACCTCAAGTGTGAAGGGGTTTCGTTGGATTCAGGACGTGGCAAAGATAGAGGGGGCCGTTGAGAAGGCGGACTTCGAGCTTCGAAAACGCCTCTCGGCAATCGACACGGCCAGCTGCGTGGATGGCTTGTGCTTGATGAGGGGCTACATATCGGGGGACACCAGTGTGGAGATAGTGGGGAAATGAACTGGCGATTAGTAGTTGCAGAGCAAACACCATGATCGCGGGATTGCCAGCAGGCCGAAGGGGGCGGCGGTGGTCACTGAACAACCACAGCAGATAGTTTCGCCTGGATCACAAAAATCACTTAGGCCATTTGGTCCGAGTATGACGTCCCCAGAAACGGGAGGCTACTAGTCTGATGGAAGAGGCACTTCCCCAGCTTGGCGTAAAGGTGGTTCGTCCCGGGAGACGTCTCTGTACCCTGATGAATAATGGCACGGTGGTCTCGTGGTCAGGACGAGAAACCAGGACATGTCATAAAGGTAGACAACCACGCAGGTGTGGGGAGGAGGGTTTCGGTCCCTGAAGACGTCTCATTCAAACTTGCTCATGAAAGACTGCGGGAGCATTGCACAGGTCCGAAAGGGCAATCACCAAGGATACTCACAACAAGTGCACGTCATGGTGTTGAAGGCCCAGTCTTCCCATTTCGTTTCGCCCTTGCGGATTTGGGACCAAGTTGTAAGAGCCCCTATTGATCCAACTTAGAGAAGATCTTGGCGCCCTTCAGGCGGGGTCTATATCTGTTCCGTGATAAATGGCAGTGCTTACCAGGTTTTTGCACCGTGATCTTGTTAAGAAAACCCGGTAGTCTATGAAGGGCCGTTAAAAGGTACCGTCCTTATTTTTACGAAAAAAAAAAAGAACCCCGCAACGCGGAGACGAAGGACTTGAGGATGAAAACACCTTCATGAGATTATCCAGGATGTTGTTATCGGTCATGGCTTGAGTCTCAGGGAACGTCTGTGGGGGTAGATCGGCCCTCAGGGAGGGTCTAGGGTACTGGCAATAAGTCAATTGGACATTGTATGGACGAATGCGGAGTTCAAGACTCTCGGGTTGTCTCTCAGAGAACACATCAGCGCACTCCAGATATTCAGGGCGGAAGCTCTCCGGGCGACAAGGGCTCCTTTTAGGGTTAAGCGAAGACGAGCAGGGAAAGCACCAGGCGATGTTCAAATCATCAACAATGCACCCCGACAGCTCGGGACCCCATACGACATCACCTCTCCAGTTTGACCCAGTCCCAGGATAGGAAAGTGGAGCCGTAGCCATGGGAAGTAGTAGGTGGTTCGCATGCAACGAGAGAGCGAACGGCCAACTGATAGTAAGCGATTTCTTTACTTTATTGCTGAGCCACCACTTGGAAAGGTGACAGTGGCTTAGGTGACGCAACTTGATGGTGTCTCGCTCTAATGCAGATCCCAGTTGACGGGATGGTGATGACAATCGGTTTCTACAGAAGTACCATTGGAAGACGTTTACTGCTTGCACTAGTCGGCTTGGGTGGGCATGAATGTTTCCGGCGGAGCCCGACAGTCGCCAGAAAACACCGGAACATGGAACCTTGATACCAGAATCTGACAAGTCCTGCACAGCATCACAGGAGTGGAACGGAGGAGGTCGGGTTTGCACACTCAGGAATTGCCTATCCCAACAGTTCACTAGGGTGCGGGGTGTTTCACGCAGGGGCTTGGGACCGACGATTGGGGCAATTCATCCGAAAAATGCTCTGGAGCTGCCCACAGTAGAGGCACAAGGGCTTTTGCCGCTGCATGGGCCAATTCTTGCTGAGTGAGGCGAGCCCGATCAATCTGCATGGGCTCGTCGGTGCGCGTGTTGGCAGCTTGTAGCGCAGGAGTCTCCGTAACACCGGTCGGTTCTGTGCCGTCGAGGAAACCGGCGAATCAGTTGGGCTGACTGATGTTCTGCAGAAGATCCTCCTACCGTTCATTGAAGCGTCTACGTCGATAGCGGGTCGCTAACCGGGGATCAAGTGTCGAGGAAGACGGGAGGTCTCTAGCAGCCAAGACGTCTTAACTCGGCTTCTTGAGAGTCATCTTCATTGAAAAGTAGCACACAGTAGCGGCCTCGTTCCATGTAGTTCAATGTGGCCAACGTACGGAAATTGTACCGCGGAGTCACCAACAGAAAGGTCCACCTGGCGTAGGTTTGAGGAGGGACTGTCTCAGCGGAGGAGGCCGGGTGGTTCCTCGAAAGGTCATTGCGGAACTCTCCGAGAACGACTGTAGATCAACGCCGCCACTGGATCGTCTCTGTCCCATAGTGGTGGTAGCCCATGCCAGGGGGCCTTTCCCGGAGACGGAGGCTGACCCACGAAAGCCACCTTTGCACGTTAGGAACAGGAACTGCTCGGCCAATTCAACTCCACGTGCCATAGATGCATTGGGTGATGAACCCCTGCATAGTTTCCGGATCACCGGCCGAACTTGGATCGGGAGAAGTGACAAAGCCGAAGCTTTGGGTCCCCTAGGAGCCATGGAAACGTGTTTTGAGGCAGCAGGGAACAAATGGAAGATGGCGGTGATTGCTGCTGATACGGAGTGTGCTGCTGCACATGGAGGAGTTGGCTCGGAGCTGCTTTGCGCTTTGCTGCCAATACTGTTGCCGATTGCCTTGACCTGACGGTCGACGGTGATGCGAAACCACCTGGCAAGGACACCTTGGCGGGATCATGGCCGGACTCCTAATGTTTCCGGTCTGGAGGTGGATCCACTGGACTACCGCAGGGCGTCATAGCCCACCCAGGGTGTAGAATTCTAAGTGGACCCGCTATTCACCAGAGCCCCTGCAAAGCGGGTGGTCTTGCTGACGGCAGGGTTTCCACCCAGGTACACTACCAATGGCGGGGCTGCCTCGCCTGTTCGGTGGCGGCCCAAAAGTGCCGAGGTACAGTAACGGCAGGAAGGCCTCGTGGTCCATAGGAGAAAGGAGGTCCAGACAGGCGGCTCTGGTTCGTTTTGACGGGTACGACAAGCAGAGTGGTCAGGGCAGGGCAGGCAAGATTCGTGACAGGTAAACGTAAGCAGGAGTCGCAGTTTAACCCCCCACTCGGTAAGGCAGACAGGAATCGCTTTCTGGGGAAAACACTTTCACATGGAATATACACCATGGATTTCCCAGCGCAGGGCCGGCAGGATGGTGGCATGGGACTAAATCAGAGAGCAGTGCAAGGCATTACTAGGATCCACTACCGGCGCACTGCCCATTTAATATGCAATATTAGTGCGCGCCCCTAGGGCCGGAGCTAACGCCGGGGAACGGAGACAAAGACTCGTAGCAGAGAACGCCAACGAGCAATGAACGGCCGGGTGTAAAACACCCAGTGAGCGACGCGTGGGGACACGATTGCGCTCGAGCGGACCACGATCCCGACGCGTAGCACGGGGCAAGGCGGACTCCGCTAGGGAGCAAGGAGGGCACGGGCAGACGATGCGACAATCAGGGAGACAGTGGTCGCAGGGGGCTGTCCGTGGTCACTGGGTCTGTCCAAAGTCTACCTTCTTTTTCATATGCCTATGCTCTTGCTTGATTCGTGTTTACCATACAACAGTTTTTTACCTTACATCAATACTTCCCCTAACGCAACCTTGTGCAATCCTTTTGTAATCTGCATGTCTGCTTATATACTTACTCGGGTCCCTAGCCCAAGAATAAGGCTATTTATCCAACTGAAACGCTTTGCATATCAGTCAAAACTATTTCATCTTTCTTTATGTATTTTACCAACTGATGTATGCATTATTGGAAAAAAAAATATGTCACCTTGGAATTTTTTGCTCAATAAAATTAATCTTCATTCAAAATTTTGTTGTGTGGGATTTTTTTCATTTAATTGTTTTTTTTGGGTTTTGAAAGGTTGGAAAAAAACTACTATATTCCTTTCACGATAAAGCTGCTATATTCTGCTCCAAAACGTTTCTCCTAAACTCAGAAGGATCATCAAGGAGAGACAGAAGTAGCATCAATCACCAAAAATGCACACTGATCAATGGTACCATCCCTATTCAGATATATGTAAAGATACAGATATTCTTATTATCCATATTGGTGATAAATAAAGCATTTCTATCTGTATAAATAAACCCAACATTAGGGTGCAGGGAGGGTAGTTAGACCAATAAATATGGTCACAAAAAATGTTTCAATGTAATAGTGAACACACCATAACACTGTGTCCACCTGCACAAGAAACAAATTGCCCCGTTTAAAGGGCCCCAACCCCCCCTATTAAATCATGATTACCCAGGGGATTTTTTGACAGCTGTGTTTTTAAAAGGCTCATTGCATTGCCAGTGGTGCCCCTGGTTTTGTAAAGGGCCAAAATTTTTTTTTTTTTATTGTTAAGGCTTTTAGGGAGTTTCCCCTTTTTAATCCAAATTTTTTTGAAAGATAGGTTTTTTCTACTTTTTTTCTGTGATGTAATTGTATTGTTGGATCTTTGGACCCTTTCATTTTCAAAACTAGATTTGAGGTTTTTGGTTTTTTCAGGGGTAAGTTTTCCCCCGTCTGTTTTTTTTCTCTTGGTTCAGAGTGAGGATATACAATCAATAAGTATTGAACACGTCGCAAACTTCAAGACAATATATTTCTAAAGGTGAAATTGCTTACTTTAAAAGGGCTATAACTTTAATTTCAACAGCCTTTGTTTTGGGGTTTATGAAAGAAACCCCCTGTATGGGAAAAAACTAGTCACAAAGAATTTTTTTCAGTTTAGATTTTGGCCCTTTTTTTCCACACAAATTTCTTTTTCAAAACCTTTAAATTTCCGTTTTGGGTCCTTCTATGAACCTGGTCCTTTGGGGGGGTTTTTTGTTGAAATGTTTTTTTTCCCCCCCCCCAGAATTTTGGAAAAAACCCTTTCTCATTGAAACCCTTTTGTAAATTTTTGAAATTCTTCGGAAAACCCAAAGGCATTAGTATGGTTTTTGCAATAAAAAAAGGGTTGTAAAAAGGGTTTTTAAGACAGCCAATGGGTTTTTCCATTTAGAGATTTTCTTGTGTTGGGCCCTTTTGGGAAAAAATACACCTTTAGGGCATCGCTTAAACCACTGATATTATTTTTTAAAATGGCGGATTTCAAATTTTAATTTCTGATAGATTTCAGCAGGTTAAAGACTTTTTTTTAAGGGTTTTTTGCACCTCTCTTTCTTCATTTTTTTTATTTCTTTTTCTCCCTTTACACATAAATTAAATTTTAAAGGACATTTTAAAAGGTTTTTATTTCTTTTTTCTGTTTGGAAAAAGGAAGGGTTGTTAAGGACAAACTGGGGGATAATTTTAAGTCAATAGCAGTTTAAAAAATATAAATTTTTTTTTGACGTGTTAAAATCACCCCCCCTGTAGTCAAAAATTCTTTTACAAACCCAAAAAAGTAAACCCCCTCATAGACTGGTGCCTTTTATTTTTCGGCAATTAAAAAAATTGATAAATTGCTTTGGTAACTAAAACATTTATGAAAGGGGGAAAAATTTAATTGGGTAAATTTTTTTTTTATATTTCCCTTTTAATATGATTTTTTACATATGTGAAGGAAAAGGTTTGATTAAAAAAAAAAAAGTTTTCTGATTTCTTTGTTTTTTAGATGCCCCCCCCATTTTTAGTTTTTTTTATTCTGATCTAGTTTTTCTCTCCTGGATTTCATTTTATGCTGGATATAGGGTTCCTTTTTTTTTCACTTATACACAGAATTGCTAATTCCCCCCTCCCACAACATTTCTTGGTTGGGTTTTTTTCCCCCCCTTTAACGGCTGTTTTTTTCTTCTTGGGTGTCTCCCCCCTCTTCATGCTCTGATTGCTGTGTACCTTTTTCCCCCCTTTCCCGTTGCTTTTCGCTAACATGGGTGGAAGGGAGAAGCCTGGGCAGAAACAGGAGTAGTAGATGCATATGTTTAGAGTAACAAAAAATATTTTTTTTAAAGCCCCCAAAATTTTTTTTGATTTTTTACACGTGTTTTTTTTGGGGGTTTTTCACTGTAGACGCAGTGCAATTATTTGGTTTTGGATGAATTATGGCACTAAGGGCGGAACAGGGCTCTGGAAGTCTTTTCCCCTCTTTAGCCAAAAAAAAACAGCCCCCTTTGCTTATTTGTAACCAGGCAAAACTCCAAAAATCAGTTTAAAAAAAACAAAGCGGCCCCCCCGGGGGGCCCCTTTGTAAATTTCACCTGAGATCGGGGGGTGGCCCGGGGGCGTTTTTGCCCCTATAAAATGTGTTTAAGCAAAACATTTATAGCTTAAATATGGCAAATCCCAGGCGAAAAACTAAATCTACGGCAAATCTAATTTCCTTTTTTATTGATATTTTCTAAGGGGTTAAGTAGTGTTGAGCGATTTTTTTTCGGACAAAGTTTAAAAAGGGACAGGGGTTTTTTTGGTAATCGGATTTTTTTTATCAAGCGATTTTTAGTTAAAATCCCCGC